>WBMV01004155.1:156373-179958 GCA_013396655.1 Campylorhamphus procurvoides | reverse complement strand
GCAAAGCCGGTGCCACTTCTGCCTCCGATGCTGATGCCGGTGCCACGTCTGCCCCTGGTACCGGTGCCACTTCTGCCCCCACTGCCGGTGCCACTTCTGCCTCCTGTACCGGTGCCACTTCTGCCCCCACTGCCGGTGCCACTTCTGTCCCCGGTGCCACTCGGGCAAAGCCTGGTGCCAGCGGTGGCTCCGCCCTGGCCCCCCGGCCCCGCTCTCGCACTCGCCTTCACACACGCACAGCACACGCGTGAACCCCCGCGCCCCGCAACACCCGCCCCCCGCACGCAGGTCGCGCCGCTGCCCCTGCGCTCACACCGGGAGCATCCACCGGCGCTCACACCTCCCGGCACACCTGTACGGCCACAGGCACATCCCTCAGCCATAGCCTGCCTGTCCCTGGCACTCGGGAAGGCTCCAGGGGCTCCTGGGGACCGGAGGGGCGACTGGAGTCGGGGGCGCTGAGGAGGGGCTGGGTGGCTCTAAGGAAGGGCAGGGAGGCTCCAGCTCCCCCGGGACACACATAAACACGTATTTCAGACCCGCAGCAGCCAGAGGGGCACGGCAGGGCTGCCCCCAGCCCCTCTCCTGAGCGGCATCCTCATGGCTATTCTCCTTCCCCCCCTGCCCTTTGGCCGCTGTGCTGTGGCTGCTTCAGCGCCCCAGCGATGCTGTCACTGCGGAAGGGTCTGTGCAGCACGAGGGTGGCAGGAGCCCCCCGGCCCCGGACAGGTGGGATGGAGCTTTGTCCCCAGCCAGAGCCACAGACGGAGCAGGAGGCTGAGTGCCTGAGCCACCAGGGGCGGTGCGAGTGCAGGTAAGCAGCTCTCACGGGGAGAGCCCGTGCGTTTCAGCAGCGAGAGGGTCCGTGCAGCACCTGGGCAGGTCAGGACGGTGCGCTGTGCCCTGTGTGGGGCAGGTGCAGGGGCACATGGAGGTCCCATACAGAGCACCCCATACCGGAGTCGTCACTGGTGGTCCAGAACCCAACATGTTTCCCCACTCTGTTTTGGACCCCAGGAGAGGGATGTGCTGGTGAGAAGATGCAGTGTCACCTTGTGGCTGCAATGACTGTCCCCTTGGGTCCCCTGCACCCCAGGCTCTGGGCTCCAGAGGTGGGTGGGCTGGACACCTCGTTCCAGCTGGGCTGGTGAGTCCAGGCTATTGTGGAGCTGCTGGCCAGCTGTGAGCTGTGCAGATGGAACTCCGTGGGGAGGGTTTTGCCCAGGACACTGCCTGCGGTGGGCACTGTGGTGCTCCGTGTCTCACATCACCACCCCGTGACCATCCGTGGGTGTTACCCGTGCAGGGCAATGCCTGCCTGGTGTGGTGGTTGGGGCAGACTCTGGCCTTGGGCAGTGAGGGCTGCTGCCCTCCTGGCAGGGATCACGGATGAAGCCTGTAATCTCTGCAGGACTTGTCCTCCCCGAGCTGGCAGGGCTAAAGCCCTGGATGAAACATCTTCCATTCCCAGCTCTGTGCAGTTTGCCCAGAACCCCAGGGCAGGAACTTGCCACACGTGCTGGCCACCATAGTCCCTCAGGGCCAGGCCCAGCCTCATCTCCTGGGCATTGCTGTGCCTGCCTTGAGCCCTGCCCAGCCTCTTGCCTCTCCTCCCTTCTGCTCCCTTGCTGCCTGGGTGCTCAGGGCCTGCAGAAGGCACCTTCTGCTGGTGCCTGTGCAGGGTGGCAGGGAGGGCAGGCTGCCATTTCCCTGGCATAGTGGGTAAGAGGGGGATGATTCCCAGGTTTGTGGAATTGGGTGCTCCAGAGTAGCCCCAGAGTGGTCCAGTTCCCTGCTCCTCTTCTCCTACATCCCTCTGTCCTGCTACTCACCTTTATGTACCTTTCTCCATCTCAGTCACCCTGTCCCTCTCTTTACTACCCCTTATCCCTCTTTTTCTCTTTGTATTTGACTTCCCATCCCTATCTTCAGCAGACCAACATATGAAACAGGCTATGTCTGTGTGGCTCTGGAAGCAATGGAAGTCTTTATGCCAATACCAAAGATTAATCATAATACTTGAAAAACTTTTTAAAATAAATTAAGATTGCACTGTAACTGTTGTGTGAAAAGGGATGTGGGATTCATCCAACCCTTAGAGAGGGGACATTTCCTTGACC
Source organism: Campylorhamphus procurvoides (assembly GCA_013396655.1). Lineage (NCBI taxonomy): Eukaryota > Metazoa > Chordata > Aves > Passeriformes > Dendrocolaptidae > Campylorhamphus > Campylorhamphus procurvoides. The sequence goes on along the minus strand of WBMV01004155.1, from coordinate 177,838 downwards.
CACAGAGGTTTATTTGTCTATGAGTGCCACAGGGAAAACAAAATCGTTTATGTCTGATCAGTCTCTCAGTTGTCCTCTGGTGGGGGGGGGACTCTTCACCAAACAGATTCACAGGACTGAGGGTGATTCCATTACCCTTCTTGTGAAGGGGGGCCAAATAGTGTAAGGCAGACCCCTCAATGAGCCTGCCAATGTGTTATTCCACTGCTGACACACTGTCAGCACCTGATAAAGGTGTTTGGCAATGTTTTAGGGAACTCCCACAGGGCATCGTGACCATGTTCCATCCAGGAAGCAGCAGCTGTGTCTTCTCTGTAATTCTTATTCTCCTTTAACTTTTAACCCTATCCATTATTTCCCACCATCTCCTGCTGCCCAGGTGATTCCTGGACAAGCCCTTGTAGGAGTGGGAGTTGCTGTTGGAGCTGGGTCTGAGCCCAAAGCTTTTCGTATGAGCTAAAAATGGCATCATTAACCAGCACCTGCACCTGGAGTACCCACTCCAGCTCAGCTCTGTGCCCCAAACACACAGCAAACCTCCCCCTGGTTGTTGCCTTCTCCTGAGCCGTGACTGTGGGGTTTGCCTGTGCAGCAAAGCTCTCCAGTTTGGGGTGACAGGAGCCCCAGCAGCACAGCCCCATCTCAGCACTGCTCTGCCCCCTCCAGACACGGGAATAGGGAGAGCCCAGCCCTGCCAGACCTTCCCACCATTTCCTGGCAACCTGGATTTCCTCCAGCAAATCTCAGACTCCTTCACCAACACACCTTTGGAGCTTTTGTCTCCTGCCACGTACCCACCATGAACTGATCCCATTTCAGAGGTCAGTGAGATGCATTAAAACATTTCCCAAGCCGATATCTCCAGCCATTCCCTCTCAGTTGAGCAAGTCCTGAAGCCAGGATGGAGGCTGCCACCTCTTGGCAGAATCGAAGAGATTTCACAGCATTAATTTCTGTTAATTAAGGAAAGCAGTGAAGTATCTTTTGCATTACACCCAATTATGACACTTGCAGGTAACTTGGTTATCTAAGTTTACATATGACTTTCAGATGTAGCCTTAGTTTTTTGGTCTGGATTTAATGCCAGTAAAATTTATTGCTAAATCTCTTTTATATCAAATATAATCTCTGTGAGGTTTGTTTTTTTGTTTCCCTAAACCCCAGCCCCAGGGTCCAGACACAGTAGGGGCTAAATGGCAAGTCAGAGAGATGAGGAGTTGTGAAGGGTCAGGTAAATCTCACCCCAGATCTTACCAGAAAAAAAAAAGGCAAAAAATCAATCTACAGGTGATTCCAAACAGCTGAAAAGCTGATTTCAGAGAGAAGGTCCCTCACAGGGCACTGCTGCACCTCACAGGCTGCAGAATGAAGGATGATGCATTTACTGAGCTGGCTGTGCCCCTGGAATGTTGTACCATGGATGTGCACACAGCTGATTGAAGAGCAGACTCTCCCAGCAAACAGTTTCTGCCCTTCTCAGGATATGAAAATTGGGAAGGAGCTGCTGCCAGCCTGCCCCCATCACACCCACCAGCCCCTTTGCTGGGCTGGGCATAGAAACATTTCTGTGAGTAAATTCAAGTTACATCTTGAATGAGTAGAATAAAAGGGTAGGAATAACCTCGGCTTCCTCCAAATCCATTTTCTGCCAGTGCTGAAGCTCCCAGGAATTAGGAGTTTATCTCCAAAGAGGTGGATCCCATCCCACCAAGGAGTGCCGTGTCCACACCCAAGGAGTCAGAGCCACCACAGTGGGACCACTGGGACCTCCCCCCAAGCTCCCCACAGGCAGATGAGAACCATCATTATTCTGCATTTTTAGTTCCAGAAAACCTTAATTTGTAAACCCTACAAAATTTTTACTGGCATTTAGGCAAATCCTCTTAATTCTGAGATGCTGAGTAGAGAAAGCCCTGAGGCAGGTGTGTTTTGGGGCCAAAAACTCACAATGTTGGGGTGATTTGGGAGGGGTCAGAGTGAGAGGAAATCAGTGGTGAGAACAGATGAACACCCTGTTAGGAGACCTGCCCTGGAGGAGAGGGGAGGGGTGTCCATTTCTATCTAGCACGTGGTTTTAATTAAAGTGCATCTAAATCTGTAATTGCCCACCTTTCCCTTCATTAAATCAGGCTGAGATGACTGATGGTGGAGGTGATGGTGGGGGTCAGGGTGGGCTCATGGCCAGTGACCTGTGTTTGGGGAGGAAAGGTGGGGGCAAGCAGGAATTTGGACCTCCAGCCCCCACGCTGGACCTTGTGTCTCCCAGGGATTGTTCTGGCACAAGCCTTGACCTCTGTCCGTTCCAGGGCTGTACCCAATAAGGGGTTTAAACCTTTCCTCTAGAGAGTTATAGGTCTCTTGGTAATTTTCCACATCAGGAGGCTGGTTTCAAGAGGAGGTGGCACCTGGGAAGTGGCACCCTTTCCCCTAATCTGTAGCCAAAGATCCCTCCCATCCGAAGTGACTGTGCAGAATCCCAGTGGGGGCTGTACCTCCTGCTTTCACAATTATTCATTTATGTTAAATAACACACCTGAATTACTTCTTTGCCGCTGTGCATTTTCTGGGCTGTTCACTTGATCCAACCCCAAAATTCCCAGTGTGTTTACTAAGCTCAGCCTGTGGAGTTCCCAGCAGGAAGGGTTTGATCGCAGCCCCTCTGGAAGCTGGAAAGGGGACACGGAGCTCACAGGGGAGGTGACAAAAGCCCCAGAGGTGACTCTGCTTGGTGACTCCCGCAGTTGCTTGGCAAGGGGGTGCTTGGTCACCACTCCCAGCTCAGCCCAACAGTGTTCTGCTCGCTCATAACAAACAGCCCCAGCTCTGGAGGGAGCAGTGGGATGCTCCTGGAGAACAGGCAGCTTTCCACACCAGGAAAAGGTGGAAAACACGTTTCCAGAGGCCCTGCCGTCCCTCCTGCTAATGCAGCGTGAGGGTCTGTGAGGCTTGGGAGGTCCCCGGGGTGGAAGGAACGCAACCACAGCCCCTCCAGTGGGTTACGTGGTGAGTCCTGGGCTCTTGAGAGGGTTTCTTGTGGAGGGAGCAGAAAGCTGGGATGGGGATGGGAATGGCATGGCATGGGGATGGAGATGGGGTGGGGTGGGAATAAGGAANGGGATGGGATTGGGAATGGAATGGGATGGGAGGCACCCGATCCCAGAACCCTCCCCCGGGTGTCACTGGGCGGAGGATGGAGGTCTGAGCCCTGCCCAGATGGGCGCGGCCGTGGGGAATGGGGTGGAGGCGAGTGGGGCGGGACGGAATTGGGTTACGGAAAACAGAGAGGAATATAACAGGGCCCAGCAGAGCCGAGCCGAGCTGAGCTGAACCGAGCTGAGCCCCGGGACCTCCTCATGGCCGAGAAGAAGCTGATCGTGGTGTTCGGGGCCACCGGTGAGTGCGACGGGCGAGGGCCGAGGGGGGCGAGGGGCAGCGGCGTCGGTGATGTCCGAGCGGGGTCCGGAGCGCCCGCCCGGCCGGGCAGCGATCGGAGAATAATGGGGCATCCTGAAGCATCCTGGAGCATAGTGGGGCATCCCGGGGCCTCCCGGAACACCTCGGACATCCTGGGGTACCCCGAGACATCCCGGAGCATCCCGGGGATGCCCTGAGCACCCCGGGGTATCCCGGAGCATAATGGGGCGTCCCGGGGTATCTCGGGGCATCCCGGAGCGTCCCGGGGTATCTCGGGACATCCCGGGGCATCCCGGAGCATCCCGGGGTATCTCGGGACATCCCGGGGCATCCCGGAGCATCCCGGGGCATCTCGGGACATCCCGGGGCATCCCGGAGCATCCCGGGGTATCTCGGGACATCCCGGAGCATCCCGGGGCTGCCCTGAGCCGCTGCTCCCGCAGGGGCCCAGGGGGGCGGCGTGGCCCGGGCTCTGCTGTCCGATGGGACCTTCAGGGTGCGGGCGGTGACCCGGAGCCCCAGGAAGAAGGAGGCGGAGGAGCNGATGGGGATGGGGTGGGATAGGATGGGGATGGAGCGCGGTGGGGTGGGATGGGAATGGGGTAGGATACGATGGAATGGGGTTGGGGTGGGGATAGGATGGGATGGGATTGGGAATGGAATGGGATGGGAGGCACCCGATCCCAGAACCCTCCCCCGGGTGTCACTGGGCGGAGGATGGAGGTCTGAGCCCTGCCCAGATGGGCGCGGCCGTGGGGAATGGGGTGGAGGCGAGTGGGGCGGGACGGAATTGGGTTACGGAAAACAGAGAGGAATATAACAGGGCCCAGCAGAGCCGAGCCGAGCTGAACCGAGCTGAGCCCCGGGACCTCCTCATGGCCGAGAAGAAGCTGATCGTGGTGTTCGGGGCCACCGGTGAGTGCGACGGGCGAGGGCCGAGGGGGGCGAGGGGCAGCGGCGTCGGTGATGTCCGAGCGGGGTCCGGAGCGCCCGCCCGGCCGGGCAGCGATCGGAGAATAATGGGGCATCCTGAAGCATCCTGGAGCATAGTGGGGCATCCCGGGGCCTCCCGGAACACCTCGGACATCCTGGGGTACCCCGAGACATCCCGGAGCATCCCGGGGATGCCCTGAGCACCCCGGGGTATCCCGGAGCATAATGGGGCGTCCCGGGGTATCTCGGGGCATCCCGGAGCGTCCCGGGGTATCTCGGGACATCCCGGGGCATCCCGGAGCATCCCGGGGTATCTCGGGACATCCCGGAGCATCCCGGGGCTGCCCTGAGCCGCTGCTCCCGCAGGGGCCCAGGGGGGCGGCGTGGCCCGGGCTCTGCTGTCCGATGGGACCTTCAGGGTGCGGGCGGTGACCCGGAGCCCCAGGAAGAAGGAGGCGGAGGAGCTGCGGAGCGGCGGGGCCGAGGTGGTGAAGGCGGATCTGGACGACGAGGCGTCCCTGGAGCGCGCCTTGGCCGGTGCCTACGGAGCCTTCATTGTCACCAACTTCTGGGAGCACTTCAGCAAAGAGAAGGAGATCGAGCAGGTTGGCTGTGCTGGGATGAACTGGGAGCGCATGGCCGGGCAGGGGGGATGGAGGGGCCGCGGGGTGTGGAGCTCCTGGGGCAGCAGTGCCAGCCCCGGGGGTTTGAGTGAGCCGTCCAGGAGAGCCCCGAGGCCTCGCAAACACCAGAGTTTAGTTCTTGCAAAGCCAGAACCCATTCCCTGCTCCCTTCCAGCCTTCTGGCTCCAGGGTCTGGTGCCTTCAGGGTGCTGTTGAATGTGTAGGGGAAAGCATCGCCCTGGAGGAGCAGCAGGGTGGGCACACTTGTCCTCTCCGAGCCTTCCTGCGGCTGAGCAGGGTGTGTTGCTGCCTGCAGAGCTGCAGATCTCTGCACGTGCAGCTTTGGGGCCAAAATCCTGCAGTATCAGAGATCTCGAGGGTGGTGCTCGCTCCAGGAGAGATTTCCCAGGGTGACACAGTTGCCACACCTGGATAGCAGCAAACAAAAAATAAGATATGTTAGGGCAGGTATGTTGGCCAGGCAGATATTTTGTGCTGGCATCGGCATGCTTGGTGGAGCAATGAGCACCAAAGCTGGAGGGTGTGTGGTCTCTGGAGGTAGGGTGGTGTAAGGAGAGGACTCAGGTCCACCTGGATAACTCACTGGGTTCATTGGTGTGCTCAGCCCTGGTCCCAGCTGAGGGCTTGGGGTGCTCCTCTGGTGTGAGCTGGATCCTGCAGAGGGGAAGGGGCAGGGTGTGTGGGGATGATGAGAGCCCCCCAAATGTCCCTTCCCCTCTTAGTGGCCTCCTTTTTGCCTTGCCCAGGGGAAGTGCCTGGCTGACCTGTCGAAGCGGCTGGGGCTGCGCCACGTGGTGTTCAGTGGGCTGGAGAACGTGCACCGGCTGACAGGGGGGCGGCTCGAGGTGCTGCACTTCGATGGCAAGGGGGAGGTGGAGGAGTATTTCCAGAAAATAGGTGTTCCCACCACCATCATCCGCCTGCCCTTCTACTTTGAGAACTTCCTCTCCATCTTCAAGCCGCAGAAAGCCCCGCAGGGAGACACCTTTGTCCTGGGTGAGTGGGGTCTGTGGGTCACTGCCCTGTGACAGTGACTCTGCAGGGGCTCAGGGGTGGAGGCACCATCAGGGCTGTGGGCTGAGGGGGTAAACAGACCCATGGTTGTTTGACCATGGTGAGTTGCTGCTGCATTATGGTCCTTCAGACCTGTTCCTGGCCTGCAAGGAATCAGTGAGATCCTGGGCCTGTTTGTGGTGCCAGGGGCTGCTCTGCAGATCCCACAGTGGCTCTGGGCACACCAAATGCCTGCATTTGGGATGGTGGAGGTGGGGAGGCTGCAGATCCAGGCGAGTCACGGTGCTGCTCTGGCTGTGTGGCTGTCTCTCAGCTCAGCCCTTACCCTCCTGATGGGTGCTTTCATCCCTTCCTCACCCTGTGTTCGGGGACCGAGTGCTGCAAACTCCGGCTGTGCCTGCACTCCAGCTGGGATCAATCCTTCCATACAGAGCTGCCCATGGGGGACATCCCGATGGATGGGATGGCCGTGGAGGACGTCGGGCCCGCTGTGGTTTCCCTGCTGAAGTCCCCAGGGGAGTACATTGGCAAGGTGATGGGGCTCAGCACCAGCAAGCTCACCGAGGCAGAGTATGCAGCCATCATCTCCCAGCAGACTGGCAAGACTGTGGCACCCAGCAAGGTAGGAGGTGTCCCTTGGTGTGGGGACTGTCACTGAGGGACTCACGGCTTGGTTTGGCACAGCCCAGCACTCGTGCCGTGACTTACTCCTGCTGCCCCTGCGTGCAGCTGGAGCACAGTCTGGCACCAAAACAGCCCTGTTGGCATTGTCCCAGAGACAGCTCATTCTTGTGGGCACACAGGGGTGCCCGGGCAGGCCTGTGCCTGGTCTGAGCAATAACTGAGGTGGGAGGTCTCCAGAGGAGCCAGGGATGGGCACCTGTAGAACAGGTCTCTGCTCTGTGCTCTTTCCTTCAGCAAGACTTCCCCCAGGGCCTTGCTGTGTCACCACTACAACATTCCTGGCCACTCCCTGCCCCTGCATAACTTCTTTTGAATTTCTGTTTGCATTTTGGCTGTGCCTCGGGCAGCCAGGACAATGAATGAGGGGCACGGTGGCTCCCTGCTTTGAGAACCAAGTGCATTTCAGCAGAAACAAAGCACCTCTGATGCTCTCTGCAGGTTCTTCCCCCCCAGGGACAAAGCAGCAATTCTTTTCCTCCCCAGTGCTGTGCAGAAGCACAGTGATCCACCTTTGATTCAGGCAGGGAAGGAAGGGCTGGGGTGCCAGGTGGGTCGCTTGGGCTTTCCAAAGCTCTCCTGGACCCCCCAGTTACTGGAACCCCTCAGCCACAGCTCATGCCCTGGTGCCAGAAGAGCTCTCTTGTGGTTGCTCTGGGCCTCTGCCACAGTGGAGAGTCAGTTCTGTGCCCAGGCCAGCTGTGTGCCAGAGCTGGGTGCTGGCCCTTGGCTGGTAGGGCTGTTCCCTGCCAGCCAGGGCTGCTTCCTTTGCACAACCCCAGCAGAAGTGCCTTGCAGAGCCCTCCTCGCTGGTGGCAATGCTGTGACAGGCTGCTCTATCTGAGCCCTCCTCAGCTTCCCCACGGGGGCTGAGGGAAAGCCCCAGCAGGCTCTGAAACTGTTTTTCCCCAAATCCTCTTGGCAGGTCTCCCCAGAGGAGTACGAGAAGCGTGACTTCCCTGGGGCCAAGGAGATGGCTGCAATGTTCCGCTTCTATGCCCTGAAGCCAGACCGAAACGTGGCCCTGACCATGAAGCTCAACCCCAAGGCCCGCACCTTCCAGCAGTGGGTGGCAGACAACAAGGCTGCCTTCTGAGCTTCCCCCTCCCTCTTCTGCCTCCCCAGCTTCTGCACCAGGTAGGGGGAATGGCTGGGGAGCTGAGGTGCCCTGAGCCACGCTGCTTTCCCAGCAGTGCCCCTGGGAGAGGCTGATCCTGCCCCATCAGGGGAGAGCGTGGTTCATGTGCTGGTCCATGCACAAGCTCCTGCAGCTTAGTTAAGACTATTTAGGCAATTAGAACAGGCAGACAGGTGGGAAAAGCACCACCTTTGCCCACTGTCTTCAGGGAGATGTTTCTTTAGTCATTCTGGCTGTTTTAGGGTGGTGGTGGCTTGTCTCCCCAGGATCATGCCCTTTCCTAGGCAGCTCAGAGCATACAGCACCACTGAAGGGTGTGTGGACCCCAAGGCAGGTACCTTTGGCCACCTTCACAGCAGGGACCCATGGCCAGCATTGCTGCAAACTCCTAAGCAAGCAGAAAACATAGGGATTTCTCCATGGACCTGGTTTAGGCACTGCAGGTGAACCAGCAGACCAGCCCTGTCTTTGTGTGTCCCGGCAAACAGGGACTGTGCAATGACTCCCCATGCATTGTAACACGGAAGTTGAGCAACATTCCTCAAGTCATAAAGCTCTGGGCATGGCCTTTGGGCTCCTGGAGCTAATTCCCATCACTTTGGGATCATGGAGCTAATTTCAGTTGCTGTCTCCATGAGCTGAGTAAAACTCAAGTCTTTCAAGACTGTCCACGACTCAGTGGCAAAGCCCCTTCCCCCTCACCCCTACGTGCTCAAGGTACTGCTTGGAATTAGGAGCTTTTGCTGTGTTTAAAATCAATCCCAGCCCCCAGAGATGCTTGAGCTACCCAGCCCTTTGCCCTCCTTGTCCCAGAGACCTTCACTCCTGTTATAGGGGCAGGGACAGCAGGTGACACACCAGGTGAAAGAGCAGACAAAGCAGCGAGGCACAGCATGTGTTAAATATCTTTATGAAGTCCATCTTATTTACATGGATACAGAATCACTTTACAGACAGTTTAATCAGGAGGCAACACGTGCTTTATTTCAGCAAATTAAGAAGGGCAAGACTACAACATGTCCCTGTTTAACTGGTCGATTAGTATGTGGACTGATGGTACCTGCATGGTATCACTAACACAGCAGGCTACAGTAACCACTCCCTGCCAGAGCTCGGCTGCATCTAGGAGTGATCCACCTCACTTGCACTCTCACACATATAAAACAATGATGCTTTGACCAATCCTTTATGCTACGGGCGTTGCACTAAGTAATAAAAAGATTTTGTCCCCAACTGGCAAAGGGCTTGGTGATCAACTTGTACCTGCTCAGAAGCGACAGCAGTTGTGTGGTGACTTCAGTTGTTTGGGGGTTAAACCTGAGGCAAAGTGCAGATGCCATCACTGCTCTGTGCAGGCAATCAGCAGGACTTCGAGGGAGCCAGGGCAGCAGGGCTGTCATGAAGACAGGGTTAAACCTCCCTGACCCACCAAACCTCCTGGGACAAGGTGGGCAATGGTGAGTCCACCAAGCACACCTGGCAATCCAAAGGGCACCTGAGTGAGCAGCAGGTGGACTTTGGCTTCGTACAGCAACCTGCTCTGCTCTGTGCTGGAAGGATAAAGTTTATTTCACATTTCTTCTGGTTTGGATTCTAAAGAATACTTTTAAGTTTTACCCAATAAGCTTCCAGAAGCAGTAGAGCTGTGGAGCAGCCTCCAGAGAGCCCCATCTCTGCAAAGCTGGTGTTTTCCTTCGTTGCCAGTTCCTTGGATGGAGGGGGGGTTGGTATCACAACGTGGCCTCTGCAGCTGGGATTGTTGCTGTGCTGCTGCCTGACATCCTGCGCTCTCCAGAGCCTGCTGCCAGAAGGAGTCACCCCCGACTGCACAGATGACCTGCTGGCTCCCTCCTAGTTCCCAGTAGAACGCTTCCCTGGGGTTGAAGGGAGAGGAAAGTTCAGATTTCCTGGCTGGACTGGCACACAGCCCACTTTGGGAGCACCTCCCCTCCTGACCTGCCACCTCACTGTCAGCCACGCCACGCAGACAAAGATGCAAAGCTGAGGCCCCACAATCCAAGACACTTTGTCTGCTGGAGATGGTTCTAAGTCTCAGTGCTCCCCCAGAGCAGGCCAGCACTCACTGAAGGCACGAGTGACACACTGGGCTGGTGTGGGCAGGGCTTTGCTGTGCTCTGTGACAAAGGCTGAGCCCAGCCCCAGTGTGCTGGCACCCCTGTGCCTCTGGCAAGGTTGGGCTTTGCATGGCAGAACCCAGTCCCAGTGGGACCAGCCAACTGGAACAGCCTCTATGCTTGGAGCCAGGCACAGCTACTGGGTGGATACAGGAGCAGAGCTGCAGGGGAGGCCCAGCCACTTCCCTAAGGATGCACCCAGCATCTGTACTGCTTCTGGCTGCAGCCACAATGCAGTTTAGTCCCTGGCTTGTTGCTCCAGGTCCCAAGGGACAGCTAGGGTTTTGCACTCCTGCAGCTGGAAGGCCTGAGGCTAAGTGAGAAGCCACTTTTTTTGTGCTTCCACCTCTCAAGAAGTGCTCAGTGTGGGGGAAAGACAACAGTGAAACACAACAGGCCTCCTACCTCGGTGTGTCAGGAGGTAAACATTTTCTTAAGTTTGGAAAGGAATCCCTCCTTGTTCTCCTCAGCCTCAGGCCTATCCCCGCCTGCGGCAGCGCTAGCCTTGGCCCTGCCACCTGGACACAAACAGCAAAGGGCCGCAGTCAGACACATCTCCCACCAGCACCAGGGGGTTACTTGAGACAGGGAATGGGCAGGCTGGTTGTGCTGCATCCTCACAGGCAGGGCTGCCCCTGGCAGTGAGCCACACACTGAACCACTTGGCACTGGATCCCAAAGGTGGAAAAGCCAACCGTGGGCTCAGGCACTGCCACTCCCTCCCCGCTCTCCCCAGTCCTCCAACTGATGAGGGAAATCCCCATAGGCTTTGGAAACAAGCACATGAAATTGAGAGTCCTGACCACAGCAGGCCAGGACTTCACAGGGTTAAAAAAGCTGTCCCGGTGGTCCCTGGAACAAGCTCTGCCTGTTTCAAGGTTGTGTCCTTGCAAAGCAGTGCAAAACCACACCAGGAGCCTGCTTGGTGTCATTGCAAGCAGTGCTCAGACAAACAGTATCAAGGAGAAAATGAAATCGGATTGGAATGAAAAAGGCTACAAGTATTTCAGACCAAGTGTCCAGATAAGGAATCTTATAACTGCCCTGTATATGCAGGTCCTGAGAAGTTGTTTGTCCCTCCAGAAGTGGCTACAGCAAGAACAAAGGAGACCTCTTTGCTAACCTGCTTTTTCTACAGTAAATCCCTCAATAACAAGACCCCCAAATCCTCCTAAAGCATTTTTTTGCACACAGAGCACACAAAGCCCAGCATTCCCCATCCTCCCAGGGCTGAGAGGCAGGCTCAGACTGATGCAATGGAATGAAATCCCGAGGCAGAACACGCCTCTGTCCACCCAGGGCATTGCATTGCTGCTGCCTGGAGCGAGGACACACCCTCAGCAACAGCCTGTCTCTACACTGCAACCTACTGGCAGTTATTTTAATCCACTTTACTGCTTCGTTCTGGTAAAAACTGGCAGGTTTGCTTTTTAAAAAAAATCGTTTGGAGCGTGGGTTTTTCCCGTTGGCACATAAATGCCTTTAAAAGCTGGAATGGAAGTTTAGTGCTCAGAGCTTTCTCCCCTTCCCCCATGGCTGTAACACGGGAAAGACATTAACTTCTGTGTTTGGAAAGGACTATAAAAGTGTTGGGAAATATCTGACAGATGCTGCCTTCCAGGATCCCACACTTGAGCCTCAGGCTACAGTAGACCCAAGTTCCTGGGATCACTCAGCAGCTCTGAAAGGCTCCCACCTTTGCCTAGTCTTAAATGCTGTTTGGTTTCGAGCTGACAAGGGAATCCAAATGGCTCTAAGTTCATTGTTCCAATTAAGCATGGAAAAACTTGCAGCAGTGAAAGACAAAGCTCCTTCCTTACTATTTTACCATGGGTTTTGCCTCTAGCTGCTGCCCTTGCCAGGTCCCTCAGCCCAGAAACTTAAAACAATTGCTCAATCTCAATTTTCCATCTGGAGCTGGCAGAGCAGCTTCACAGAGCTCCCAGCTGACTCTGCTGCTCCATCACACTAGACACTGTCTACTGGCCAGAGCCAACACCTGGCACCTGGAATCTCCTACCCCAGGTTCCCCTACATGCAGAGCACAGCCTGACAACAGAACTTCCAATCAGCATTCCAGGAGAAACATCCTGCTGCAGTCAGAAGCACAGCAGATGGACCTGAAGGACCTTGTCTTTTCCTGCCTCCACTATGAGCCCTGGCACAGGGGCAGAAGGGAACAGGAGGCATTCCTCACCACAGCTTGGCAGGACCCTGAGTACCTTGTCCCTGCTCTCTGTTCACACATGGATTTGCCAAGTCCTGGAGTGAAGCTCCCTGGGAAGAGGCTGCCTCCCTTTGTGCTACAGCCTGTTGACATCCCACTACAACTCTATCCAAAACACCACGCTTGGCTGGCAGTGCTGTCCCAGCACCTCAGGGTGACCCTGGCCCACCTCCCTCCCCAGGACCCCTCAGGAAGCACTGTGCACTGCCACAGCAGCTCCACGAGGAGGGGGCAGGAGTTCCCCCTGCTCACCTGACGTTGTGTTTGTGACCCCATTCACTGTGCCATCCACGTCCGTCTCGTCCTCCGCGTAGCTCATCATTAAGGCTCGCTGGCGATCCGTCAGCCTCCTGTGGGCCCAACACAGGGGGTGCTTAGGGCTCTCCATGGGGCCAGGCATGCCTACAGCCCTCCTGATCCTCCCCCAGCAGCACCCAGGAGAGCCAGGTGCTGGAAATGTAAGGTGAACACAGCTGGAATACACCCGGAATCCCTGCAGTGAGCCATCTCTCAATAATAACCCCTGGTGGAGGAGGAGACAGGACCCACTGCATTCCACCCCACCACAGCAAACATCAGAGTGCTGAGAGGAAGCAGAAGGAGTAAGGAATGTCCACAAATTCTGAATGATTTTTGCAGAAGTTCAAGATTTTGCAGAACCTTGTTCCAGCTCTACTTACTGAGGGACTTTTATCTTTATGTGGATGTAGTGGTCTCCGTAGCCGTAACTGTTGACCTTGGGAATGCCTTTCCCACTCATTCGAATTTTCTGGTCTGGCTGAATACCAGGGGGTATCTGTGAACACAGATGACACATTTATTACTCTGGTTTAACCATTTATGTAGCAATTATGTGTTTATAAAAACTATCTACTTCTCCAGCAAGCTTCAAAGCAGGATGGGAAAGCTCAGGACACATTCTGAAGCTGTGTCAGCAACAATGGAAAAGCTTTTGAAGGAATGAGCCTGTAGCCCTTGGATGGGGTTTGTCCAGCAATCCCTTCCTTTCCCTGTCACTTCACAGTGACAAGGAGCTGTGACCCAGCAGGTCACAAACAGGCTCTGAAACACAATCCTGGCAGACTTAGGAGACTTTTCCCACCTTTGCAGCAAAGGAGAAGCCTCTGCTGTGTCCCACTGATTTATGCCCCAGACAATGGTACTCACTGTGATGTTGATTGTCTCGTACAAGCCTTGACATCGGGCTGTGCCTCCCAGCACAGCCTGTGCCACTGAGATGGGGAGATCTGAATGGATATCTGCTCCATTTCTTCGGAACACAGAACTCTTCTGAACCTAAAAGGCAGCCAAGTTCCCAGGTGAAGTGAGCACATCACCATAAGGTTCTCCTGGTAAACTGCCCTGAAGGGTCTCAGAAGAAAATATACCAGCCAGACCCTTTATACCATCCCCAAACCACTCAGCTAAGAACTGTGAGTTAATATTTGGTCTTCTAGAAAAACACAGACCTTGACACAACCATAATTAGCCAAAAGTTTAGGATCCCTGCTTCCTCCTCAGCAAGTCCCTCCCCTAATCCTGCTATATGGTTCTGCAGAGATAGACACTGCCTTGTCCAGGATCCTGAACAAGAGAAAGCCAGAAGGGAAGAGGGAGGCACAAGCTGGAAGAGAATGAAATCTTCCTGCACCACAAAAAAGGTGTTGAAAAAAATTTTCTCCTTGACAGAGATGTGTGTAATGGGATTCTGCAAGAAGAGGCCCAGCTACAGCACAGGTGCAAAGCAGCCTGAAGGTGGATCTGCAGCACATTTGACCAGCCAGCCTGTTGCAGGCATTCCCACACCCCTCCTCAGCACTCCCACCCCTGCCTGCAGGCAGCTCCTTCACATCTCCAACTCAAAAACTTGAATGAAGAACCTACTCTGCATTTTTATTCCCACTGCCCTAAGGGCCTGGTCCTGGAACAAGCAGCTGGATTCTTCAGGAGCAGATTCAGAATTAACCCCCTTGTTACAATGCAGATCTGCTGTCTCAGAAAGTTCACATGCATCATGTTACCTCAGCTGTTCCAAAGGATCACTCACTCTTCCTCCTCTGCTCATTCTGCAGCCACTTCCCAGGGAAAAAACAGCTTAAAACAGCTTAAAATACATACCCTGAAGGTAATGAATATCTCCTTCTTCCCCACAGGCATTCGAACTGTCTGCCCATCCTCAACTCCTGCAATTGGAACAGGAGGGAATGTTACAGTGGGTTATAATCCATGTGTTACATGTGTATCTGCAACCTTGCCAATCCCCAGAGCTGCCCACCCCTGCAGTCCCTGCACATCCCACAGCACAAGGCAGGAGATCTCCCAGCAGGCAACACAGAGACACTCCACAGGGGCTGGCCCAAAGAAGAAGGTGTTTATTCACTGAGGTGATCATTATGCCCCAAGCAGGCTCATTACTTCAATCCCTACAGAATTCCTTAGGGACATGCATCAGATTAAAGAACACAGCAGCCTCCACAAGCTGCAGGAAGACTCCAGGCTGCTCACCCTGAGGTGGTCTCAAAGAAGTCTTCAGCCCCACCACTATCTCATCCTCTCTGGTGAGGAAGGCCATCAGCACACCCTTCTGAACCAAGCCAAGGCTTTCAGGATTCCCACCCTCTCCCCAGGCTTTATCAAGGACAAATAGAAGACCCATGGCAACAAAACCTTTGGAGTGTTTCACTTTTCACAACCTGTCTGGGAGGATCCAGACAAGAACCAAAGCTCTGAGAGGGCAAAGCAAACATTTACATCCACGGCCAGAAGGTTCATCTCATCACTAGCCTGTTCTGTTGCCAACCTGCTGACTTGCTTTATTTTAAAGACAACTTCTGTGCAGCAAAACTGCTTCTATTGCTTTCACACTCAACGCAGCAGGCACCAGCCACGCTGTAGGCCAAGTGGCAGTAAATAACTACAGTCATTTAACAGAGAGCAGCACAGGAATACAACACTGACCAGCTGGCACAGGAACCATCACTGTCCTCTTCTGCTTGGTCTGCCCCGTTCCCCGACACACGACGCAGGGCGTGGCTATGATGGAGCCGCGGCCCCCGCAGCGCCGGCACGTGGAGCGCATCACAAAGGGGCCCGTGTTTATCGTCTCCTGCAGGGCAAAACACGGGCTGGGCAAGTGCTTTTCACCCAGCATGGCTGAGTTCCAGTCACACACACAACCTGTGAGGATGGGGATATCCTGGGGCAAGGGCTGGAGCAGAAACCTGCCTTGGGAATCCTAAGAGGATGCTGCCTTGGAGAAGCTGGATCAGCTTCACTTGCCAGCACATTCCAGCTTTCACTGATCACCATTCCCACTACAGGCAAGGGGAAGGAAAACACAATGCCTTCCATCTCTAGGCTTTAATGCACAAGAAGGAACAAAGCTCCTTACAGTGCTGCAGATATCTGTGTTCTGAGGAATCCAAGGACAATCCACTTGCATGAATTACTGCCAGTGTCCAGGAAAACCTTATGGAGATGAAGCTCTGGGGTGAACTGTGAGCAGCCCTCCAGACCAAAGCACATGAGGAATCAGATGCATGGAAGCCCAAAGGCTGCAGCTCCACCATTACCTGCAACTTCTTACTTCATAGTTATCCTGGGGCTATCATTACCCTCCTCCACCCCCAAGCCAAAGGATCCCATTTAATGCCCAAGGGATTTCAGAGCTCTTACATGACAGGAATATGGTTTGTACAATAACAGAGAACCCAGCCTGAAGGCTTGTGCTTTCAGCTGGGCACAGCACTTCTTTAACACTCAGAAAATCTTCCTAGCACTGATTAGCATCAAGCTGACATTAACTCGGCCTTCCCTGAGATCAGCTGTTGACTCTGGTGAGAATTTTTCCCCATGGAATGGAATGATCTGCCCCAACAAGGAAAGGCACAGCAGAACTGGTTTGCCCCAACAAGTACTTACCATGCCTGTGCCATTGCAGTAATGACAGCGTTGCACTTTGGTGCCAGGTTCGTGCCCTTTGCCATTGCACCGCTCACAGGAGTCCTGAATGTTCACCACAATCTCCTTGTTCACACCTTTTGCAGCTTGGGTGAATGTCAGTTCCATGATATACTGCACAGGAAACATGGATATTGATCTATGACTGTGTGTGATGGGCTCTTAAACAGACTGGTTTAGGCCAAATACCAAACACTGCAGAAAACACATCTGGGTAATAGAGTGGGGAAGAAACAGATTGATGTGCAATCATTCAGAAGGGTTTGCCTAACCTGAGAAAACAATAATCTATGTCAAATAAATAGTAAAGGGTGCAAAAGGATCACAGACATTACAGGAACGATGGTTACACCATGCTGATAAGCACCAGGTCATGCAGCAGCATTGAGAATTTTTATGAAAATGTTGTGCAGCAGCAACAAGATTTAAAAATAGGAAAGAAGTAAAAACAGAAATTGAGTGTTTCCCTGCTCTCAGGAAAACCTTTCCTTGTTTCTAAAGGTTTTGTTTCATGGGAATGCAGCAACAGGTCAGGCTGAAGGGTTTCCATCCCAATGGTAGTAGCTGCTCTTCCTCAGTAAACCTTTTCCTTGCCAAGGGCAGTCACCAGCAAAGATGACTGCACAAAAGAGGAAATTCTCTTCATAATGAAAAGGTCACTTTTAGTAAAGCCAGAAGTACCAGAAACGTTTGGTACTTGAAGACAGCACATGAACTGACAACACTAAAAGAAGCATTTAGCTGCAGCACAAAGAGCAAGACATGTTCTATTTTATTATGGGCTCCACTGCAAAGTTAAACTAATGAAGTTGCAAAATTAAGCCAATTAAGCAGCCAAACCTATTGCTGGAAGGCCTGGTTTACAGTTACAAGGTGTTTTGTGGGTTTTAGCATTACAGATCAAAGCAGGCATATGCAGATCAACTGCAGCAAAGATGCTTCTGCAGGCACTGAATTGTTGGGCAGCATCAACTGGTGTCAGTAGAGACCAGAGGAAGCAGCTCAAGTCCAGAAAAAAGAACTCTATCTGGGAGTGTAGCTTATCAAAAATGTGACTCTACCCCCATGTCCTGGCACACTCACAGACTGACATTCCCAGAAATATCTGTTTGCTGAAGTTCTCACTCCCAGAGCACTCTGTGACAGACCAGTGTCCCTCCCCAGCTTTTGAGGTTTTTTTAATTTCATTACTAAATAGAATTATAGAATCGACTGCATTGGAAAAGACCTCTGAGATCACTGAATCCAACCCTCGATCCGACACCACTCTGTTTACTAGATCATGGCACTGAGTGCCACGTCCAATCTCAGTTTAAAAACCTCCAGGGATGGGGAATCCACCACCTCTCTGGGCAGCCCGTTCCAGTGCCTGATTACTCTCTGTGTAAAGAATTTCTTTTTAATATCCAACCTAAATTTCCCCTTAAGCCTGAGCCCCCTTGTCCTACTGCTGGTTGTGCCTGGGAGAAGAGACCAACCCCCACCAGGCTACAACCTCCCTTCAGGTAGTTGTAGAGAGTGATGAGGTCACCTCTAAGCCTTCTCTTCTCCAGACTAAACAAGCCCAGCTCCCTCAGCCTCTCCCCACAGCTCTTGTGCTCAAGTCCCTTCACCAGCCTCGCTGCCCTTCTCTGGACCCTCTCCAGAACTTCACTATCTTTCCTGAACCGAGGGGCCCAGAACTGGACAAAGTAATAAAGGCACCTCCTACCTCCTGTGGCTGGTCAAAGACAGTCTGGAAGTCGCCGAAGGGGGATCCCGAGAACTCGCCGAAGATCTTCCTGAAGAGCTCCTCGGGGTCGATGGAGGGGCCGGAGCTCCAGTACTGCCGCCCAGTGCCCGCCCCCGCGCCGGCCGCGCCCGCCTCAAAGCTGGCCGTGCCGTAGGCATCGTACTGTTTGCGCTTCACCTCGTCACTCAGCACCTGGGGGCGACACAGCCGTGCCAGCCGGGCCGGGCAAGGGTCCCCAGGGACCCCCAGAGATCCCTGCCATCAGGGGGGCTTGCCGAGCTCTCAGGGCCACGGGAGTTACTGACGCTTCTTCCTCTCTTGGCTCAGAATCGGGAAAATGTCAATCTTGCTAAATTATAATAAGCAAGAATAACTTGTGTGATCAATCATTAATATATCAGGTGAAAGCTGGTGGCAGTGCTGGGGTGAAAAAAAAACAGGGCTGGGGAAGCACGATGAAGATCCCTCTGTCTCAAACACCTACTGGCAGGTTTTTTATTTGAGTATTTATTTAAAGATGACAATAATCCCACGGCAGTGGCTGCAGCATCCATGCCAGCCACCCACTAAGGAAGAGCACAAACTGAAAGAGCCCAAAGCACCTAAATCAGAGCCTCGGGCCAAGTAATTTCCTGGAGACACCACTAAGACAGGGCTGCTCCAGCCTGAAGGGCATCAAGAACCAGCCACGCTTTCACATGAAATGCTCCCCCACATCCCCTCCACCCCTTCCTCCTTTTCATCACACTGAAATCCTGCTGTTACCTCGTAGGCTTCTGCCAGCTGGGAGAACTTCTCCTTGGCTTTGGGGTCGTCTTTGTTTGTGTCAGGGTGGTATTTCTTTGCCAGCTAAGCAACAAAATCAAACCATCAGAGACAAGCAGGAGTTATTTACTTTTGGTGTATCTCACGTGCCAGGAAAAACACATCGGGCAGAGCTCGGTATTCACTACTTCTATTTCAGGGGGCTAATCCCCTTTATTTTCCACTATCTACCCCATAAAAGGCTCTACAGGAGCTGCTCCAGCTCCTCCCAGCAAGCCCCGATCCTTCTGCAGGGAGACACGGGATGGCACCCCAGGCAGGCCACGCTCTGGATGAGAGCCCCAGCACCACGTGCTGATGTCCCGCTGCCTCCTGCCCTTGTCCCCGGCGGGTCCGAGCGCGGGGGTCTCCGGGCAGGATTTAAGCCCTGCCCCGGGGCCAGGCGGCGGCATCGCCGGCCCCACGCACCTGGTAATAGGCCTTCTTGATGTCCTTCTGCGTGGCGTTGCGGGGCACCCCCAGCACCTGGTAATAGTCCTCCTTGGCGCGGCCCGCGCTGCTGTGGAAGGCGGCGGCGGCCGCCGCGCGTTTCGTCCCTGCGGGAGAGGAGGGAGAGGGGCGGCCGTGAGGGCCGGGCTGGGCCACATGGNNNGGGGATCGGAATGGGGAACGGGAATGGGAAGGGAATGGGAACAGGAACAGGGAACGGGAATGGGAATGGGAACAGGAATGGAAGCGGGAATGGGAATGAGAACAAGAACAGGGAATGGCAGTGGGAATGGGAATGGGGAATGGGAACGGGAATGGGAATGGAATAGAGTGGGAACAGACAGCGTGGGAACGGGAATGGGAATGGGATAGAGCAGGAATGGTATATAACAGGAACGGGATAGCGTGGGAATGGGGATGGGACAGAGTGAGAACAGGGAGCGGGAATGGGAACAGGAATGGGAACCGGGACAGAACGGGAACCAGGACAGAGTGGGAATGGGAACAGGAACAGGAATTGGGACAGAGCAGGAATGGGAACTGGGCACCTCCAAGCCTGGCGATCCGCACCCCCTGCGACACCCCCGAGCAGTGGGGCTGGGGCAGGCGGGGCTGGGAGACCCTGCCCGTGCTCTGTGACAGCGGCCTGTGCCACTCAGGGCTGCTCTGGTGCCCCAGCTGGGCAGGGAGAAAGGCCTGAAACCACAGTGACTGCAGTGACACAGTGACTGCAGGGACACAGCGCCCACCCGAACACAGCACCCACCACAGCACAGCACCCACCATAACACAGCACCCACCCTGGCACAGCACCCACCCCGACACAGGCTCCAGCCTGACATAGCACCCACCATAACAAAGCATCCAGACACAGCACCCACCACAACACAGCACACATCCTGATACAACACCCACCATAACACAGCACCCACCACAACACAGCGCCCACCATAACACAGCACCCAGACACAGCACCCTGACACAGCACCCATCCTGACACAGCACCCACCACAACCTGACACAGAGTCCAGCCTGACCCATGACCCTGACAGAGCACCCACCCTGGCACAGCACCCATCCTGGCACAGCACCCTGGCACACCGCCTGTCCTGACACAGCGCCCACACTGAGGCAGCAGCTTTTCTCTCGGCAGGAAGATAATTCATGCCAAGCGTGTCTCTCTCCCACCTCCATCAGCGGGCTCCTGGGAACGCTGCTCGGCAGAGGTTGGGCCCTGTGGTGTGTGGGTGGCTGTGGCAGCGGGGCTGAGCAGTAAGGGGGATGTGCTGGATCCTGCCGGCGCCTGCTGAACACACCCCACTGTCACAGCCCAGGGGAAAGCAGGGAAAGAGGCCTGGGCTTCACCATGGGGTGAGTGATGCCCCGGTTCCACCATGGAGTGGGTGACACGTGGGCTGTACCAGGCATGGGTGACAGCTGGGCTTCACCATGGAGTGGGTGACACCTGGGCTGTACCAGGCATGGGTGACACTTGTGCTCCATCATGTAGTAGGTGACACCTGGGCTGTACCAGGCATGGATGACACCTGGGCTGTACCAGGCATGGATGACACCTGGGCTATAGCAGGCATGGGTGACACCTGGGCTATTCCAGGTATGGGTGACACCTGGGCTATACCAGGCATGGGTGACACCTGGGCTGTACCAGGCATGGGTGACACCCGGGCTGTACCAGGTGTGGGTGACACCTGGGCTGTACCAGGCATGGGTGACACCTGGGCTATAGCAGGCATGGGTGACACCCGGGCTGTACCAGGTGTGGGTGACACCTGGGCTATACCAGGTATGGGTGACACCTGGGCTGTACAGGCGTGGGTGATGCCACAGCCGAGCCCACAGGGATCAGTGGGCTTGGATCCAGCGCTCCCTTCTCCTCCCTCCCCCGGCAGCTGCGTGCACACAAAGGTCTCTGTTCATCGCCGCTCCAAGGCCACGGAGAGGGTGAGGACACTGAGCCCATGGCACTGGAAACCTCCTGCTCCCCCGTCCTCCCTACCCAGAGCCCGAAGGAACAGCCGGACTGTCCTGCGGGAGACCCGGGTGA
Source organism: Campylorhamphus procurvoides (assembly GCA_013396655.1). Classification (NCBI taxonomy): domain Eukaryota; kingdom Metazoa; phylum Chordata; class Aves; order Passeriformes; family Dendrocolaptidae; genus Campylorhamphus; species Campylorhamphus procurvoides. Next base: position 156,641 of record WBMV01004155.1, on the reverse strand, counting down.
CCCCGGGGCTGGGACCCCTCGGGACAGCCACCCCCGGGGCTGGCTGGTCTGTCGGGGGCCGGGAGAGGGAGGGTGACAGCGGGGACAGCGGGGACAGGGGACACGCGTGGGGCGTGCCCGGGGCGGAGCGCAGGGACGGGGCGGGATCCGAGGGAGGCACCGACGGGGCGGGCGGAGCTGCGGGGCAGGCTGGGCTGGGCTCGGCACGGTACGGCTCGGTACGGCACGGCTCGGTGCGGCGCCACCGGAGCGCCATGAACCGCTTCAA
>WBMV01004155.1:125292-153637 GCA_013396655.1 Campylorhamphus procurvoides | reverse complement strand
ACCCTGCTCCTGCCACCCTGCTCCTGCCACCCCCCCGCTCCTGCCACCCTGCTCCTGCCACCACCCTGCTCCAGCCATCCTGCTCCTACCACCCTGTACCTGTCACCCTGTTCCTGTCACCCTGCTCCTGGCCACCCCACTCCTGTCACCCTGCTCCTGTCACCCCTCTCCTGCCACCCTGTTCCTGTCACCCTGCTCCTGGCCACCCCACTTCCGCAGGCCAAGAGGAAGCGCTGGCCCCCACAGGATGGTGCTGAGCTCCATCACCCTGCCCGTGAGCTGCCCTGCCCAGCTCGGCATTGCTGAGGCCAGGCAGGTCTGGGGGGTCTTGCTGGGCAGCATGTGGTGCCCAGCTCTGGCCTCAACCCCATGAATGAGCAGCCCAAATCATGCCAAGTGTCATGATCCCCCTCTTTGCATGGTGTTGGCAGTGGGTAGTCCCATCCTGCTCTCCACAAGGCTGTGGAGCTTGGCCAGGGCACTCCCCTGAATCCCTGTCCCTGCAGGTTTGGCAGAGATAGGGGGTCAGGGGTGGATTGTGCCAGGTGACCCACACCAGGGAGCATTATCAGGACACACAGGCCTTCTGGGAGCTCCCCAGGCTGGGAACTCTTCATCCAGCAGCTCCTCAGCACCGTGGCTGGGAGTGAGGCTGGTGCTGCTCCCAGCCCTTGGATGTCAGAGCACTCCTTCCCTGTGACTTCCCAGGCCATCCTTGTGCCTGCACTCACACCTCTGCAGACCTGGGGAGCACCCAAAACATCCTTCTGAGCTTCAGCTGCAGGAGGGGACGTGGTGGCCCCTGCCACTGTCCCAGCCTCAAGCATCCCCCTCATCCCCATGGCATGCCAGCCTCAGTGTGTCTGCAGGGCAGGTGGCAGGTGATCAAAACCTGAGCTGGACAAATGCTTTTGAACCTCAGGGTCCAGGTGAGCCCGTGGGGTGTGGGTGCTGGGACACCTGGCTGCGTGGCTATGGCATCCCCCAGGCAGGAATGTCCCCATCACCACTGCCCTGGGGTCTGTTCCTGGGATGGGGTTGCTCTGAGGGACAGTGGGCTCTCACCCCGGTGTGCAAAGAGACATCTGCTGTGCAAGGTGGCCTTTCCAAAAGGCTTTTCCCATCCAGCATGAAACATATCCGTGGGCTGGGAAGCAAGGCCACATCACCCAGCTCTGCGGGGCAGGAGGTGGGAGGTGGATGTCTCGTCTCAAAAGCCATCTCAGGTGTCACAGCGGGAAACACTTCGGTCCTGGCTGAGCGGGTTGCTTATGGAGGCTGAGGCAGACACCTGACCTGGCTGGATCAGGAAGCACAGTGTAAACATGAGGGATCTCATCTGAGTCTCTTCTCTTTGGGCACTGTCTTCAGGGCTCTGCTGGCAGATGTCCCCTGAGAGCTCATGGTTTGTTCTAGGGATGGAGCCAGGATGGTTCCATCTGCTTTCCCGGCCGTGCTGGCACACTGCAGGGAAGATCACTTCCTGGAGGGCTCCTTGCTGTGCCCGGGGAAGGTGTGGGGCTGGGATGGACCAGCTCAGTGAAACCTCACTGCAGGGATCCCGTGGGGTACCCCTGGAAGCTGGGGCCCAGAGGGAGCTGCTATCCCCCCTCACTGAGAGACAGTGCAGACTGATGGAAGGCACAGTGGGACCCTTCCTCCTGGGTCTTGCTCATGCTCCAGACCTGCTCCCCATCCCTACTGCAGCCCCCTGCCCACCCAGCAGGTGCAGGGAGACGGACCTCCCTTTGGCAGGAGAAGGGTTAACAGGTCTGCACTGAGCTGTGAGGGCCTGAGGAAGTGCTGCAGGAACCGCTGCTGGCTGCTCACTGTCAGGCCTCAAAAGGAAGGAAGCTGTGCAAGGAGAGGAAACCCGGGGCTCGTGTGCATGGCTCCCTCCCCTTCGAGGGTGTCTGCCTGGTTTTGGGGGATATCCACCCCTGCAGACACCTGCTGCAGCTCTGTGTGACACCAGTACCTGCCGTGGGCACACAGGTGGGGTGGCACCCTTGAAACACCTGCTGTTGCCATTGCTTGAGGGTTGGACTTGGCCCTGGGTGTGCTGGGAAGCTCCTGGTGCTGGTGGCCACTTGAGGTCGGGTGTCTGTGTCACCTGGAGCAGGTCTGGCTCCAGTGCCCCATGGGTACAGTGCTCAGCTGTGGATAGTAGTGGGATGTTTCCCACTACTGCACAGTGGGATTTGGGATTTGGAGCTGTCATGAAGCTCCTTGGCTGTGTGTCCATGTGGGAACCTTGCTGTTTCAGTCAGCCACAGCCTGGCCCTGTGGTGCTTCACAGCCCAAGAGCTTTTGTCCCATCTGGACTCCCTGCCATCAGTTGATCACAAAGTCCTCTGAGCCCTTCCCTCAGTGGCAGAGCCCAAGGCTGGGACAGTTTTGGAGAGGGGCAGTGCTGAGAGCCAGGATGTTCCTGTCTCCCATCCTCCAGCCCCAGTGAGGGCCTGCACTTCATGCTGGGAGCATGAGCAGCCACATTGCCCTGGCCATCCCAGAGAACAGGGCCCTACAGAAGCGCCTCTGGTGTGATCCCACTGGTCTTGGCAGCCTCCAGTTCTCCATCAGCATGGAAGCTCTGCTGGGTCCGAGGGTCTCTAGCCATGCAGTGATGATGCTCCATTGTTTCCCATCCAGCTGTGCTCTGGCCATGCCATCAGGCCCCACCATAACAGAGGCAGCTCCTCACATGGGTTTTCCCTCTCCATCCTAGGCATGGATCGGGGGGATCCGAGCAGGCTCTGTGGCATCCTGTGGGAACCATGTCAAGGCCAGCTGCCGCTGGATTGCCTTCAATGCTGAGGCAGCAGGTGAGGCACAAGGGCTTGAGGGCTGGGATGGTCCCTGTGGGGCCCCAAGGACCCCAAAGGCATGAGGGTGAGGGGAGGAGGCTTTCCCTGAGATCTCCCAGAAGTGCTGACAGTCCCGCACCTCTTGGCTTGCCTTGCAAAGCAGGGTGACCCCCACTGTATCCCAGCCTGGGGGATTCCTGGGATCCCACTGGTGATGTGCTCCTGTGCCCTCTCCTGTAGGTGTGCTGGGCATCGTGCCACTGGAGTGCGAGGATGGGGGCAAGAGGACGGTGTCCCAGCTCTGCTGCCACTCAGGTGGGTGTCAGGTCCCACCTCCCACCTGCACAGGAGGTGTTTGGCCTCATATGGGCTGTGCTAAGGGGCTCTGGTGCTGAGTCTCAGCCCTGGAGGTCATGGTGGGCTGCCTGCCAGGCAAGGGATGTGGGGAACTGGTGGACTCCTGGGGACCCTCCCTCACAGGCAGGGTGACCCTCACAAGTCTGGTAAGGCACAAACCACCTGCAGCTCTGCTGGCCACAAATGACTCTGCCAGGCTGGAATGGAATCGATCCATGTTCCTCCATCTCTCAAACTGCAGCAAGGCCTGGACATGTAGCTCCTCCTCATGCTCTACTAGCACACTCTCTCCACATTACTCATTGCATGCCCTGAAATTCCCAGTACACCCAGTGCCAAGCTGGGGAACGGCATCACCGCGGCTGTACCCGGCTGCAGTGGCAGGAGGAACAGGCTGGACCAGCAGCTCTGATGTGGGCAGAGCAAGTGCTGCAGGGGAGAGGCACTGGCAGCATCACTGCTGGCAGAGGAGCAGGGCTCTGCCTCCTGCCCAGGCACAGGGAGGGTTGATGGGGACCTCAGGGTGCCCCTCTCCTGATTGTCACAGCAGCAGTGCCAGCCTGGATTGCACTGACCACCCACTACCCCAAAATTACACCCGAGCAGATGGCAGCCGGTCCCAGCACCGCCCTCCTATGTGCGTGTGCCCTGGCATGGGTGCAGGACTGCACAGCATGCCCAGCTTGTGCCACCTCGGCCCCTGGCACCGGGAGCTTCCTCCTGTTGGCAAACCAGCCAGGGAGCTCTGCTGCTTCCCGGAGAGTGCCGGAGGGGTGCACGGGAGCCAGCCCAACATCCACGACTTCTTAATGGGATTAGCATGAGCCCTTTGAAGCCCTTCATGACAGAGCGACGCCTCCATGGCAGGGAAGGGATTTTCTCTCCTCCTGGGTGGATGCAGCAGAGCGAGCTGCCTGCTCTTCATGCCTCTGGGGCCTGTCTCCTGGATGCAGAAAAGTACACAGTGACCTACTTTTCCGAGCGTGCCAAACGCATCCGAGGGGCTGCTGCTGCTGCTGGTGCCAGCGTTCCTCCCACTGGGCCCTCCTGCCGGGGCTGTGAGCAGTGTCCCTGCCACTGGCATGCCGAGCCAGGGTGTTACAAAAGGAGCCTTGTTACCAGCATGGCTCCAGCAGGCCATGGCCTCCAGCATCTGGTCTGCACAGACACCCTTGTGCTGCCCGTGCTGCTCCCTGTGCATCCTCGTGGGGATGTTCATCTGGGGATCGTAGCCACGTGTGGGTGGGGGTGGGTTAGACAGGGAGATGCCTTCAGGGCCCCCATCCCCTCCCAAAGGGGTTCAACACCTGATGGACAGTGTGGAGGGGCTCAGGCACTCATGGCAAAGCTGAGCTGCTCCAAAACACCTCAGTGGGTCTGGATCTGCCCCTGGTTGCCCACACGTGTGTTGGTGGGGAAGGAATCAGGCTGGGGAAGAGAGAAGGGGCAGCTACACTGTCTGCAGGGGGAAGGTGGGGACAAACTTCTGCCCTTCTGGTTGCAGATGTGGTCACAGACTTTGACTTCTCACCCTTTGATCAGCTCCTGCTGGCCACGGGCTCTGCTGATGAGACGGTGAGTGCTCGGTGATAGGGGTCCCAAGGAGACACCCCATGTCCTCCAGGACTTCTCTGGGATTCACTGTGGAGCCCTGGTGGAGATGGAGTCAGAATGATGGGAGTAAGAGGGGTGTGGGGTGCAGCATGCCAGCTTGGGGAGTGGAGTGGGACATCCCCAGGTTGTGGGTGACAGAAAAGATGGTGTCAGACAAGGATCAGCCTTCTCCCATCTGGGATCTGAGTTGCAACAAGGGCTCACCAGGTGTCCTCAGGGGCCCAAAGCCTGGAAAAGCAGCAAGGCCAGGCACTGGGGACTAACCACCTCTCCCTGGGGCTGCAGGTGAAGCTGTGGCGCCTGCCTGAGGGCAGCCAGGACATGCCCAGTGGTGCAGGGCTGACCCTGGGGCCCGGAGGGTGCCCGGTGGACACGGTGCTGTTCCACCCCACGGCGGATGGAGTGCTGGCCAGCAGCGCAGGGAAGGCAGTCACCATCTGGGATGTGGGGCAGCAGCAGCCCCTGACAGGTAGGCAAGGCTGTGACTGCTGGAAATATCAATCTGCAGTGCTGGTGCCTGAGCTCATGTCCTGACCTTGGTGTCACGAGACAGGCAGCTCAGGTGGCTTTTTGGGCTGGGAAAACCACAGCCCCTTGTGCCTGTGCAGTGGCAGGAGGAACAGAAGGGACCAGCAGCTCTGATGTGGGCAGAGCAAGTGCTGCAGGAGAGAGGCACTGGCAGAGGAGCAGGGCTCTGCCTCCTGCCCAGGCACAGGGAGGGCTGATGGGGACCTCAGGGTGCCCCTCTCCTGATTGTCACAGCATCAGTGCCAGCCTGGATCGCACTGACCACCCATTTCCCAAAAATTACAGCACAGGCTCCCTTACACTCTGATGCAGCAGTGTCAAAGGGCACAGTACTGCCTGGGGGTCCCCTGGGGGACAGGTTCCTCTTCCTGCATGTCCCAGGGACACAGATGTGGGTGCCATGGGTGGTTGCTTGGCCAGCCCTCAGCTAACCTGAGAGGGAGAGGAGGTGGGTGGCAGCACAGCCTGTGGGGCTCCTGCCCTGTGTATCCACCTGCCAGCAGTGCAGGAATGTTCCCTGCACAGCCACAGCAGTGTCCCATTGGGTCCTGGCTGCCCCCAACCCTTCAGAAAGGACACATCATTTCCCCTGGGAGGTGGGAGAGCAAGGGCTCCTGCCCCATCCATGGGAGGGACCCTTCTTGACCCTGCTTTCCCCCTGCAGCCCTGGACTCCCACGGGGACCAGCTGCAAAGCCTGACGTGGAAGCGAGACGGCTGCCTCCTTGGCACCTCCTGCAAGGTGAGCATCACACATGGGCCACCTTGCTGTGGTGCAGCATGGCCGGGCTGGCAGCTGGCTGCACCCTGGTGTGCTTGAGTTCATAGAATCAGGCTGATTTGGCTTGGAAGGGACCTCAGAGTTCATCTCGTTCCACCCCACTGCCATGAGCAGCGACACCTTCCACTGGACCAAAGTTGCTCAGAGTTGCATCCAGCCTGGCCTTGCACACTTCCAGGGATGGGGGCGTGGAGGCACGGGAAGTTTTGGAGTAGGAAAGGGCAGGACTGCGGTCAGGGTACCACTGAGAGGCGAGGATGCAGCACTAGATGGCGCCGGATGCAAAGAGCATGGGCTGAGATGGAGTCCCTGCTCGCCGTTGGAGCCCCGTGCCAAGAGTGTGGGCTGGGCACAGGGGGTACGACCCCAAGCTGTGCCATCTGGGGTGTGGGGCAGCCCCCGGGCTGTGCTGTGGGGCTGGCACAGTGTGTGCTCCCCAAACAGTGTCCTGGCAGCAGGGTTGGCACCCAGGCACCCCCCTGCTGCTTCTGTGCCCCGTGAGTCCTTGTGAAGGGGGTCCTGTGCCTCTTTTGGTACAGGGGTGCCAGGTCGGAGAGGGCTCGCTCCCCTCCAGCACTGCCAGGTTGGCATCTGAGGGGGAGGCTCCAGCCCTGGCTGTACTTCAGGAGGCTCCTTCCTTCTCTGGGCGTAGTTTTGAGAATCTCGGGGTCCTGGTGAGGTTTTGGGGGTGCTGGGGGTGCCCAGTGGGGACAGGACTAGGAGGACACAGTGCAAGCCGTCCACAGGAATAGACACGTGAGGCAGGAGAGTGATGGGCAGGAAGGAGAGGGGCTGCTCGCTCCAGCCTTCTGCCTAATACATCCCGACATCCCACTGCCCCCAAGGTCCTTAACCCTCCTCTGTTTTCTTTTATCTCACCAGGACAAGAAACTGCGGATCTTTGACCCCCGAGCCAGCCCAGCTGCCTCCCAGGTACTGTCCCCTCTGGGTGTGCTGCAGACAGCCCTGCCTGACTGGGGTGTCTGCTGGGGGGTGGGCTTTGGTCCCCCAAAACGTCCCAGCCTAGGCAGGACTTGGGAGAAGCAACAGCGAGGCAGGGACTGAAGGCAGGGGGAATGGGGCTGCCTCCTTTTTGGTGCCAGTGGGGTTCAGCACGGGCAGAGCCCTGCCCTCCCACCCAGCTTGGGGATCTGCCCCAGTGCACTGGCACACTGCAGGCAGCAATCCCAAGCCTCAGAGGCGTAGGGGCTGTGGGCTCCTGGGCTCTGCAGGCCCTCAGGCTCTGCCCTGCCCTGCAGGAGCTGGACTGAAGGCTCTTGGGGACGAGGACCTGCCAAGGGTGAGGGCTGGGTGGCCAGATCTGCAGAGCTCAGCAAATAACAGCGATTAGGAAATAAGTAGGGAACTTAAGCCTTGACGTCAAGTTCAAACAGCCTCTTGTTAGAGGTTTCCTGTGGCTTGGGGGTTCTGGCTGCTGACAGCTGTGGGCCCGGGCTGCAGAAGGGGTTGGAAGACTTTGGGAAGGGAGGGATGCAGTGGAGAGTAGGGTGTGATGGCTGCAGCAGGCCCTGATGCTCCTGGTGCCTGTCCTGCTGCTGTGGGCTGGGGAAGCTGCTGTGCTCAGGCACAGTGGTCACCCTGGGCACTGACTGGAGGGAGAGAGTGCTCCAGCACCACACTGGGACCTTTCATCTGCTCCTGCCCATAACCTGTGTTCTGAGCTCCTGTAAGGCCTCTGGGTGCTTGCTGCAGGTACTACTGGTGTCCTGACCCTTCAGGCAGCCTTAGAAACACCCCACCACAACATATAAACATAAACCCAGTGGTGACACGTGCGGGTGAGCCAGGCCAAAGTGCTTCCAGCCCTCCAGTGGCCCCCATGACGCTCTCCTGCTCCAAGCTGCCATCCAGCATGGCTGGAAGGTCCCATTCTCTGCTCCCAAATTCATCCTGTGCCTATCCATCGGTGGCCTCATGCTCCAATCCTCTCCTGCCCCCACTTCTCCCCCTGCCAGACCTGTCAGCTTGTCTAGCAGCGTTTCGGCAGAGCTGTGAGTGCGATGGGCTCAAGCCAAGTCTCCTGAGGAGGGTGGACTCTGTCTCACTGAGCTATTAAAAATAATGTGTGAATGATGATGGCTGTTCAAAGCAGGCAGCTCACTTCCCTCCCCTGCCATCTGATCCAGCTCGGGGCCGGTGATCTGGGTTTGCCAAGAGAAATATGCACCTTTCACTGCTGCAGCCCTGCCCCGGCCAGCTCGGGATGGATGGAGATGTTTAGTCTTGGATGAGTCCTGTGCTGAAGGGGAAAACCTTAAAATGCCATCAGTCCTCTGGAAGTTTTCGCACAGCTTGCTTAGCCAAGGGGAATAACACCCCTGGGTTTTGTTGTTTCTCTTTTTCCCCATTGCTGGAGGGCTGGTTAATTTGGAAATGCTCCTTCTCCCCCCGGGCCAGCGTGGTTACAGGAGTGGGTGCTGCCGGGGCCACCGTGCAGTGCCAACCCCTCGGGAGCTCCTGGCTTTGAAGCTGCTTGTTTTTTTGCAGAGGTGAGCGGCAGGATGGGTTTTCCAGCCGAGCTGGCTCCCACAGCACCGAGGGCTGGGTTTCCTCTGCAGCAGACAGAGGGCTCGGCACCGCTGGCTCACCCCGCTCCCTCCACAGCTCGGCCTTGGGCTGCTCCTCCGGCTGGTTTTCTTAATTTGCCAAGCCTGCCTCATTAAACATTCCTTTTTTTAGAGCGAGGGGAGAAGAATGAGGAGGAACCAAAAGGCTCAGGCAGGAGGGATCGCTCCTTCTAATACCTGATGCTTCTCTCGGGTATTGTGGATGCAGCACATGTGGGGCAGGGGAGCTAGGGTGGGTGACAAGGAGGGTGACAGGCAGGCTGCCACACCCCGGCCATGCCCTCGCCAGGGCCTGACCCCCCATTCCTGGCTATGTGGCAGCTATTTTGAGCATGTTCCAGTAGCGGGCAGGAGTGTGTGACGCAGTGGGAGCAGCGTGGACAGGGTCTGGCTGACCCCGTGTGGTGCCTGGTATGTACCCAGGGCTGTGGTTTCCCTTGGGAGAGCAGTGGCCTCATCCTGCTGGACACTCAGCCCCTCACTGCAGGCCCTTAATGAGTGTTAGGGCTGTGCTCACACCCTGCTGTTGGTCTCCATGCCCCCTCCGTGCCCCTGTACTGGCAGTGGAGATGCCAGGGCTGCAGTGGGTCCTGCTGTGCCGCTCCATGTAGCCGTTCTGCTGCTGCCTGGCTGGGTCCAGTTTCGAGCTCTGCTGTCTTTTTGAAGAGTCCTGTGAGTCCTGTCCTCTGCCTTATCCCCTCCCAAGGCTGCCCCAGCCGCCTGCCCTCCCCTCCCACGGGTGCTGATGGTCGCCCTGCTCGCCTTGACCTGAAACGAGTCACATCCTCTCCCTCGCAGCTTGGGCTCTGCTGTGGCTCAGCATCACTCCTGCAATCCCTGGGCAGACCCCACCAAATGCCATTCCTGTGTCCCCTCAGGCTGTCCCCTTGCTGGGACAGGGCACACAGTGCTGAGGGGTGAGTCAGAGCACTAGGAAGGTGCCCATATCCTGGCTGATCCGCAGGTGGGTCACCAGCACAGGGCAGGGCAGTGATTTGGGTATGGTGTGGGCTTCTAAGGTGGCATCTCTGCATGCCCACTGCCCTGTCCACCTTCTCCTGGGTGCCAGAGCCCAGGTGCCACGTTCTGTCCCCCACATGCTCATGCCAGGGGCTGTGTGTGCATGTGGCCAGCACCTGGCTCTGGGGGCAGGAGCTGTGTGTGTGAAGCTGTGGGGCTGCTGCTGAGCACGGCCAGTGTGGGATGGAGAGGAGCTGGCTCTGTTCTCACGAGAAACTTCCTCCACCAGCATTTCAGCAGGGCTGGGGGTGAGGGGATGGCCACACCAGGCCGGCACACGCTCGCTCATGTTGGAATGAGCTGCCTTAATGAGCAGGGCTGGGGCTCAGGCTGCCTGGGGACAGCTGGGACAGTGTCCCTGGCAGTTTGTCCCCACCGTGGGTTTGTCCCCCCAAGCTTGTGGGTGTGCTGGGGGCAGAGCTCAGTGACAGGGAGCAGCTGGGGCTCACAGCCCAAGCACACCCGGTCCTGTCCTAGGGGTGGGAGAGGGACTCCAGCCCTTCTCCCAGACTGTGGCCACCATCCCATGGGTCACATCAGTCCCTGCCACAGTAGGAGATAAAGCAGGGAGAGGGTCTCCATGGGCAGCATCACTGTGGTGACAGGGTGATGCTGTGGCAAGGTAGAGATCCAGGTTGGGTGACCCAGCTGTGTCCACAGCCAGGAAGGATTCCATGGGCCCCAGCATATCACCACTGCCCAGGGTCCAGCTGTCAGTCTGGGGCTGGCTGGGGACCACTCATCATCATCATCATCAGGGGAAGGCGCATCGGGACAGGGAGGGACTTTTAGCCTTCCTCCCCTCACACCTCATCATCACGGTATCCCACGCTGGGGTCACCCTGGGGGTACCTGACTCCCAGCCTTTCAGCAGCGGCTTCCTCCGGGCTGGGGGGAGGTCCACAGCATCCCACATTCCCAAGGAGACCGTGGGAAGCTTTGAAAAAGTTGGCCTGACTCTGGGCTGCCTATTTATAGCGCTGCACACTCGGCGCTCTCATGCTTCTGTTCCCCAGTGTAGCTGCACAGGACTGTTTATATTTCCTCTGCTCCGCTTCCCCTTCGGCCGTCCTTCCCAGGAATGCTGCTTGGTATGGCAGACATGGGGAAGTCGAGGAGGACTCGGGATGAGCCAGAGGCATCTCCAGGGATGTGGGTGTGTGGCGGCACCGGATGGATAGGCCTGGATGCCCATCCCTCCTGCTGGGAATGGTCCATCTGGCTCAGGCACACAAGGGGCTGGCACCTCCCTCACGGCATTTCGGGAGCCCCAGCCTGTGCCTGACCTGGCAGACCTGGCAGGCTCCTGCTCCAGAGGGCAGAGGTGTTTTGGGATTTGATAACAGCCTCACGGTTGGTGGGGTTGGTGGCTGCAGGAAGAGATGAGATGGGGGGGAGGATGGATGGATGGATGGGCACTGATGGGTGTTGCAGCCTGCCCATCCCATATGGCCAGTGAGTCTCCCCTCATCTGCCCAAATGGAGGTTATACTTCCATCCTGGTCCTGTGTCCTGGCACCTGTGCCAAGGTAGGGGCTGTCAGGGTGGGAGCCCACTTGCCTTCCTGTCCCTGCTGGGCNGTGGCTGCAGGAAGAGATGAGATGTGGGGGAGGATGGATGGATGGGTGGGCGCTGATGGGTGCTGTCCATCCCACATCCCATATGGCCAGTGAGTCTCCCCTCATCTGCCCAAATGGAGGTTATACTTCCATCCTGGTCCTGTGTCCTGGCACCTGTGCCAAGGTAGGGGCTGTCAGGGTGGGAGCCCACTTGCCTTCCTGTCCCTGCTGGGCTGGCAGTGTCCTCTGGCAAGGCAGCAGCCTCGCCAAGGGCAGGAGGGGCTGGGTGGAGGTGGAGGCTGCTCTGGCAGTGAGTGGGAGAGGCAGAGCCTGATGGTGCCCAGGGTCTGTCCTGGGTCAGAGGGACACCACAGCGATGCTGCCCTGGGCAGTGGGATCAGGGAGGTGGCGTGGGCGGGAGGGGGCTTGTCCCACGCCATCCCCACTGTGACACATGCACCCCACACTCGGCAGTGGGCAGGGGCCAGTGGTGGCAGCATGATGGCTACTGGAGCATTCCTGCTGTTATGTGGGATCCCTACACTCCCCTGGGGCAGGTGGCAGATCCTGGTCTCCCTGAGCTCCAGGCAGACACCACGAGTGGGATTGGCCTGGGAGAGGCTGTTCTTCTCTCCTAGCCACCTCTGGAGTAACTGGGACTTGGCAAGGAAGGGAGATCACTCACATTCTTGTTCAGAGAGGAGGATTCGTGCGTGGTTAACCCCCTCGGCTCCCTGCAAGCTGTTCCTCCTTCTCCCAGCCGCCTCGTGGGGTGTGGTAGGAGCAATGGCTTCCCCTTGTACATGGACCTGGAGGGGGTGTCTGTCCCTGGAGCCCCTCATAGTGCCATGGCCAGGCGAGACTCCTCCTGCCCTGGCACCCGCTGGCAAAAGGCTGGCTCAGCCTGGCTCTGGTGCCTCCTGTGCCCGTGCAACTCGTGCTGCTTCCCACGGGGATCAGATGCCTGAGCCCCACTAGCCATGCTCATGTGCTGCCAGCCACAGGCAGGGCTGAGCTGTCCCAGCCGCTGCCATCCAGGGGGGCTCTGCCAAGGGGCACAGCTGGTACCCCCCTGGCCATCTGCCTGCTGTGCAGCCCCATGGCTGTGCCATCCCTGCCCTGCATCCAGCTCGGGGTGACTGCTCCCGTGGAGACAGGGATGGCCTGGGAGCTGGAGCAGCCCTGGCTTTGTGTGAGGCTCTCCCAGGCAGCCGAGGAGCCGGAGGCAGCGGCTCCCTGCAGGCAGCTGTTACCAGCTCCCCTCGCATCGCTGCCAACAGCTGCATCCCACACGCCAGGCCTGCCCCCCCTCATCCCCCCGGGGCTGCACGGGCAGCAGGGCTGGGGACCCCCATGGGTACCAGCACCTTACCCCAGCCTGTGCTGGGAGGGCTGGGTTGAGACTGGGAGGGGGATGGCGCTGGAAACTGTCCCTATGCAGCTGATCTGGCTCTGAGGAGGGAGCACAGGCTGCCCCCAGCCTGGGCTGCCCCAAACCAGCTGGGCTGGACCCATGCAGTGGGTGGGAGGAGGCTGGGCTGCCTGGGCACCGGCAGGGAACTAAGAAGCCTCCTTGGATCCTGGCGTGCTAGCCTGGAGCTGGTGGCCTCCTTGCAGCCTACTGTTGGGACAAGGAGCTTGGGAGGGATGCCTGTCCTTTGGGCTGCAGCTCCAGGGACACGGGGGGTTCCAGCATCACTCCAGGAAGGGTGCCAAGGTCTCTGCCAGCCCCAGGGACCCTCAGCAGCCCCATGGCCACCCCAGGGCTCTGCACTGACTGAACCACCCCCGTGCCCACCCTCACTGGCGGGTCACACTGCCCTGGCCCTGACACAGAGCAGGGGATCCCCAGGACTGACTGCTGTCCGTGTGCTCACCTCTGGCAACATCTGCAGAGCCGGGTGTCTGAGTGAGCCCGGAGCAGCCCAGCCTCCCACATAGTTGCTGCCATACGTACTGCTGAGCCGGGATGGAACTAATGCAGAAAACATGGCCCTGCTCCACAGCCAGCACACCATGGGCTGCGAGTGCCACGGCAGTGCCCTGCCCTCTGCCAGCCCTGCCACCACCCCAGGGGCTGCCACCCCCCAGCAGCTGGTCCAGGGGACCCACAGGGCCCTGGGGTCATGGAGCAGGCACCATTGGCTATGGGATCTCCAGATGTGGAGTTCTGGCTGCCACAGCCAGGTGCAGAAGTGCTCTCCTGGCTGACGTGCGGGCTGGCCCCAGCTCCTGGAGTTTCCATCCCTCTTGGCACCGATCCTGGGACATGTTCCCTTTTCCAGGTCCTTTCCCTGCCGAGCCCTGGCTCCACTTGCCAGTGTGTCGGCGGAGGGGACCAGGCCCCTCCTGCCCCACATCCTGCCCCCGTGGCTGGGAGCACCAGGCTCAGCTTGGCCAGTGCTGCCTCTTCCAAGTGAGCCGTGTTTGTGCTGGCAAAGCTACTGGTGTGACGGAGCCAATGGAGGATGAGCTTGACACCGTGTGCCTGCTCTCACCCTGGTGCTCTCCAGAGAGTGGCATCTTTCTGGGACTGGAGGAAGGTGCTCCAGTAAGGTTTCTCTGGTGGGAGAGTGGGACATACAGCACCTTTGTGCCCCCTCGCTGGCTGCTGTGGTGGCAGAGCCTTGCTGGCTGTGGCTGATGGTCAGGGAGCTCACACTGAGAGGGATGCAGCTCAGTGATTTATCCTTGGGCATCCTCAGTGCCCCATCCTTCCTGCCCCCTGCCACACCTTGTCCCCCTGCTCTGTGCAGTGGTGTCAGAAGCACCATGGTGGGTTTGGCTCTGGCAGAGCTCTCCTCTTTCCCTGCCAGCTCTGAAGTTCTAGGTAGCTGTTTATTGGCACTTTGCAAGGAGAGCAAGGGACGGCGAGTGCTGCCTGTGCCATGGGCAGGAGCTGGCTGCTGGCTCCAGCTGGGCACTGGGAACCACAGGGCCCACTGGGGGACACATGGGAGTACCCACTGACAGCCCCGTGGAAACTGCCCCTCCTGTCCTTGGCAGGACTGCGATGGGGGGCAGCACGAGGGGTGGGGTGGTCTGGGGGTCCCACTCCCATGGGGAGCCCAGGTGAGAGGTGGAGCAGGGGAATTAGAACAGTGTGGGGAATGTGGCCAGGCTCAGTTTGCCATGTGTTTCGGTAGCATGTGGACACACACGGGGCACCCAGCTCCTGCAGCCAGGATTCAGCATGGATAAAGAGCTCAGGGATGCAGCTGAGGAAGTAAGTCCCTCTGGCATCGTGGCCACAGCCAGGCCTCTTCTCGTGCCTGTGGCATGGAGCAGCTTCCTCGCAGCACTCTGACCCTGTTGCCCTCTCGCTGGGTATGGGGAGAGCCCCGGGGACCCAGAAAGCATCCCCATGCCCCTTCACGCTCTCATTACCTGCTGCCACACCCTGCTCCTTACCAGGAGCCAGGCCAGCTGCTCCACAAGGCAACCACGCTGGCACCGACGCAGGGTAGGGGTCAGGACTGTCACTGCTTGCAGGCTGTCCCCACTGCACTGTCCCCACAGCAGCTCTCAGCAGAGCTGGGAGGCAGTGCCTGGCCCCAGGGTGGTTCACAAGCACGGCTGGTACAGCACACGTCCCTTCGATGTGCCCAGCAGGGCTGGCAGCAGCACTGACAGCCGTGTCTCCTGTGCCTTGCAGAGTGTCCCGGGACATGAGAACAACAAGGACTCCCGGCTGCTCTGGATGGGCTCCAGCGATTGCCTCATCTCTGTCGGGTTCAGCCAGGTACGGTCCTGCCTGTAAAGGTGGCCCTGGCACTACCAGGATGTGCCAGCTCCACTCCCTACAGCTGCTGTGCTGCCTTCCCCAAGTGCTTTTTAGACATCGTGAAAGCATGAAAGCTAGCGGTCCCCTTGCTGGGCGCCCTGGCCCTTGCTGGGAGGGCAGGAGGCTGGGTGGCAAAGGCAATGGCACTGTGGGGAGGACTGGGCAGCCCCGGTGCCCACTGAGACCCTGTCTGTGTCCCTGCAGATGCGGGAGCGGGAGGTGAAGCTGTGGGACACGCGGCGATTCAGCGGAGCGATGCTCACCATGGCACTGGACACCTCCCCCGGGTAGGGATGGGGACTCACCGCGGGGCAGGAGGGCTGGCAGTGGGGACATCATGGGCAGGGACCCACAGGGAGTGTGGTGGTGGAGCGGGAGGTGGCAGAGGGCTCCTGGCACCAGCAGCACTTGGTCCGAATCTGGGAACAAGGCTGAGGAACAGAGCAGACGCATCCCCATCACCATCTGGGTGGGATGGGAGGGCGGTGGCAGTGCTGGGGAGGGCACGGAGGTGCTCCATGATGCTTTGGTGCGTGGTGGCACTGCTGGGGGCAGTGTCTGAGGTGGCTGCTGGCTGGGTGAGTGTGTGCACTGGGACGGGACCACAAGATGTGGGCGAGTGAATCCCTTTGGCGCTGCTGGAGCACTGGGGCAGCTCGGCCCTGACCTCCCACTCGCAGCAGGGCCAGGGTGCTTTGTGCTGTGGTGCCATGGTGACTGCCCAGCCAGCCGTGGCCAGGCTGGCGCTCTCCAAGCATCCCCTCGGGAAGTGGAAGAGGAGCTTTGACAGCATAAGGGGTCAGTGCCTCTTGTCATGGCAGAATGGAGCCGTCTCCTGTCTGCGGGGCACTGCTGTGGTGAGGAACACCCCGGTTAGACCCAGCCCGGCCTCTCCCACGCTGCCCACAGAGCTGGCCTGGCATCACAGTGTGGGTGAGGAAACAGGAGGAGGAGGAGGAGGTTGTGCCTTTGTCCCACCCAGGCAATTGGGGTTTGTGCCGTGCTACACGTTGGGACGTACTAGAGGCCACTGGCTCTTCCCAGAGCTGCTGGCAAAGTGCTGGGATGCCAGGACCTTCACTGCGCACTGAGCTGGCTCCATGGTGGGCCGGGTTGCCAGGGCAGGCTGGGTGAATCAGCAGCTGCTGGGTGCCAATATGGGGCCTCTGGGAAGGGGCTGAGTGAGCCTTTGCAGTAGGGCTGGCCCCTGGCTGCCCTGCCAGCATTCACTGCACTGAGGTGTCAGCACTGAGCTGGTGCTGGCAGCACCAGGGACACACAGGAGGGGACAGGATCAGCTCAGTGCCAGCATGGTGGGGGCAGTGGGGAGGCTGCTGGAGCGTCCCCCACCCTCCTGCGAGCTCCAGGGGAGAGCAGCTCCCACCCCTCCTGCCCCCCAGCTCTGCCAGCACAACCAGCAAAGGCAACCAGGCGGTCCAGCCTCGGTGACCACCACCCTTTCTGCCCAGAGCAAGGTCTCCCAAGGGAGGCCAGGGCACACAGCAAGGCTGCAAGGAGACACTTCGGGGTCCATTAGTGCTCTCGGCACAGAATCCAGTGGGAATCACCCCGAATCCTCCTGGCTAGGCTGGGGTGAGGCAGCCCAGCTCAGTGTGATGGAGACACCAGGCCATGGCTGCGCTCGACCCCCTCGGCACAGCCTGCAGATATTTTGGCTGCCGCCTTTATCGGCCCAGGAATGCGGCTGGCGGGCCTTGCTGCACGTCATGCGGGGCCCAGCCGGCCTGCGACCGCGTGGTGGGGCCACACGAGAGGGGCTGGGGGCGAGGGGGACCCTCTGGTGCTGGGGAGGCGCTTTTTTTAGGCCGCCGCGCTTCCAGCTCCCGCCTGTAAATCTGGCGGAGATGACAAATGGTGGAGGGGGATTTGGGCTGGCTCCCAGCAGAGGTGCCGAGCGGGGGCTGCGGGAGCCCTGGAGCGGTGGCTGGGATGGAGGGTGGCTGGTTTGGGGGTCCCCAGGTATCTGGGAGCACTGCTCAGTGCTGGAGGAACGGAGCCCCCCAGGGATGGCAGAGGAGCAGTGGGGCTGGGTGCCCGCTGTGGGTCACCAGGATGGCCATAAATGCCTGGCATGGGGTGTCAGAGGCGCGTCCAGCAGAGCCACAATGCTGGCCATGAGGCATGGGGAGCTGGGTGCAGCAGCAGCAGCTCGTTGAGGCTCTTTGAGGAAGCAATCAGTGGGCGGGCAGGAAACTCATACCATTCATTACTGACGCCAGGCCGGCAGGAAGGGGAGCCCGCATCCCACCGCATCCCCGCTGCGTCCCCACCGCGCCCGCCGAGCCGGCACCACATGTCCCTGTGGCACCCCAAAGCAGGGCCACAGCATACCCCAAGGCGGGGCTGACTCTGGCACGCTCACCCCAATGCCCACAGCCTCCAGGGTGCCTCCACCCTGCCCAGCATCCATGGGGGAAGAGGGCAGAGAGTGGGGGACACCGGCCCCACGCCCCCCCGTATGAGCATGTGCCTTTTGGGGGGTCCCCCATTCCAAATCCTGAGCAGCTGGGATGTTTCTGACCACACAAACCTCATTTTCAAAGCACCCCGACTGTGCCAGGGTCAATGCCTAGACCCCTGAGAAAGCAGGAGGTGGAAGGGGGGGTGGCCCTGGCCCCTCTCTGTGCCGTGGTCCTCACTGTGCCGCCTCCGAGTACCTGCCCTTCCTTCAGCTCAGGTTTTGTCTCCCCCCGCGGCCCCCTTTAATTAGATCAAGGAGCAGCAGGGCAGGAGCCAGGAAGGGGCCTCAATGGGTTATTGCCCTAAATTGTAACCAGCACCAGTGGGGTTGGGTTACCGGCTCCGACTCGGGGTCACCGACCAGACCCCTCTGCCGTGCGCCCGGCAGCCAGCGCAGCACTGCCCCGGGTGACGGGGCTGTCACCACCCTGGTGGCAGCAGAACAGCGGCTCCCTTGTGTCCCTGCCTCTTTTGGTGTCCCGAAAATGTCCCCGGGGAGGCTGGAGGTGCTGCAGCCGGCTGGGGGCTGTGGGTGGATCAATCGGGATGATGAGATGCCCGGGTAAGCAGAGCTCCCAGGGAGCCACGTCCCTGTGATGTGCGCTGACACTGGGCACGTCCCTGTGGGCAGAACAGGGATGGGAAGGGATGGGGACAGCCAGACCTTCACTACTCTTCATGGTGCAAAGTCCGGCAGAGCTGGGAAGTGCTGGAGTCAGGACCTGCCCACAGCAGGGTGCTGGTACAGCAGGATGTTTGCAGAGAGATTTGGGGGTTTTTATCCCACCCAGAGCCAAAGCAGGACACAGAGGGGCCTAGGCAGTTCCATGGGGATGCTGGCCAAGGGTGCTCAGCCCCCAGTGCCCACCCACTGCCCCTGTCCCAGCCAAAGCCTGTGGCTGAGCCAGGTCCTGGGGTCATGCAGCTCCAGCATCTCTCAGCTCCAGCTCTTGTGTGCACCAGGGCACGTGGCCCCACCGAGGCATGTGTCCCCACTGTCACCTTGCCATCTTTTCCCAGGTACCAGCCATAATGGGACCTCGATGGCCAATCCTGCTCCCTTTTGGGTTGTGCTGGGTGCTCTGGGGGTCTCTGACAACACCCACCCCAGTGGGCAGAGCCCTGAGCAGGACGAGTCCATCCCTGTCCCCATCCCTGACCCATTCCCTGGGCAGATCCTATATGTGCCTGGGCTGGTAGCTGCTTGCCATGCATGGGGAAGGGGCTTTTCCTGCCCCTGCCTGGCTGCCACCCTCACGAGGAGGGGGAGAGGCCCACCAGGTGCCACCCCAGTGGGACCCATCCCTGTGGGGCTCCTGGGCAGATACACAAAGGGGTTAAGGCAGGGGCAGCCACCCAGCCCATCATCACCTGCCCTGTAATTCCACTGGGTAAAAATAGCCCAGCACAGTGGATGGGAGCTAGGATGGGATGGCAGTGCTGAAATCACTCCCAGATGGGCCACGGCCTCTGTGGCCAGACAGTGCTCCCTGGCCTCCACAGCTTTCCAGGAAGCCAGTAGGACTTTTGCCTCCCCAAAGCTCTTCCTGGCAGCACTGGGGGCTGTGGGATGGGCACAGGCCAGTCCCCACCCCGGAGAGTGGGCATGGGGACCCCTGGCACTGAGACAGCATGGCCCCTCAGGGCTCTGCTCTGGCCATGGGGACCTGGGGGACCATGGGGAGCTCAATTTGGTTTCCATGGGGCCAGGAGTGGTTTCTTTTTTGGAGACCAGAGCCCTCCACACTGGGATGCAGGCAGGATTTGCCTTGGTGAAGCTGGAGGCTCCTCCCATCGTGGCTCTCCACCGAGCCCCTCATCCTGCCGGTGGCTCTGGCCAGCGTTCTTGCTTACCAGTCCTGCTGGGTTGCTTAGCAAGAGGGATTTTTTTTTTTGGTTCATTTTCGGGGGTTTTGCAATCCTTCCCAGCGCTGATTCAGCTTGGAAGAATTAGCAGCGCCACACAATGTGCCGCTCGTAGCCACTCTTGGCGCGCAATGGGGCTGGCAGTGACCGAGGGGGAATTTTGTGCTGGGATTCAGAAGCCACAGGGGTTGGACAGTCCCATTTTGGGCACCACTGCATTCCTGCAGGGCTGCCCGGGTGCAGACATGGATATTGGGTGGGACCAAGCCCTGCCCTGGCCACAGTGTCCCCATCACCTCTGTGCCAAGGCCAAGCCCCGCTGCCCCCCTTGTGCTGCTCCAAGCCCCCAGCTGGCACCCTAAAACCCTTAGCTTGGGGCATCCCCATGGTGCTGCACCTGCCAAAGCTGAGCCCCCACACGGCTTCTGCTGTTCTGGCATCTCCACCGTAGATCCTTTCACTTTGGAGCTGCTGAAAACTTCTCTGTAATGATGGGACTTGCCGAGGGGTCATGAGGGTCCCCAGCACCCACCTACCATGTGGGAATTCCCCTGTAAACCTCCAGCTGCACTACAGCAAGTGGGGAAATCAGCTTTGTTAGGGGAAGGGCACATCAAGAAGGCAAAGGAGGGTGGAAGTGAGGGGCTGGAGGGCCCCTGTGAGGTCCCTGCAGACGGTGCTGCTGTGGGGACATGCCAGGGCTGGGCTGGGCTCGGGGGGCTGCAGCGGCGACCAGCCGGGGGCACTTGGCATGAGGCCGTGGCTCCACCGGGGACTTTTCTTCTCTCCTCCTCGTGAGGCTGGAAAATATACAAAGCTCGCAGTGAAAATATTTACACAGCAGCAATTTTGGGAGGAATTTGGGATGTTAATTTGAAAAATCTGTGGGGAGAGGACCACAATGGGCCCTTTGAGCGGGTGAGCGTGGCCATCGCAGCGAGCCGCCCGCGCCGACGAGGGGCCCCTCCTGCCGCTGCGCCGGCCCTAATGGGAGCCAGCCCTGCCGGAAGCCCACCTGGGAGCGGGGGGCTGCTCCAGACAGCCCCTGCCGCCACCCCGTGCCCCTAATTGCATCCAGAACCTCTCCTGAGCGGGACCAAGGCCTCGGCAGGGTCAGGGCCGTGTCCTGCGGCGGAGCGGCCGGCGCAGCGCGGCACGCCGGTGACCCTCGGCTTCGGCCCCGCGTCGTGCTCGCTCTCTCCAAATCAAACATACCTCAGCGGGCAGGGCCCCAACCTGGAAAATTCCAGCCCAAAAGATAAAGGATTGGAAAACGATTAAAACCAGAGGGTTGGAGCAGAAAGCACTTGGCAGCGGGAACCTGCCGAGCGCCGGCTCCGAGGCCAGCGCACGAAAGCGGCTGTTCTCGGGGCCGGGCAGGGGGGCTCAGGCTGCAGCCCCTGAGCTGGGGGGGCCCTGCAGGCTGACACTTGTCACGGGTGCTTTGGGGGTCCCGGTGCTGCCGGGGGTGACGTCAGGAGGTTGGGCTGGGCTGTTTGTCCCGCAGCTGGCCCCAGAGCCATCTGGCAGGCGGGAAGGGATGAAGTAACGCTGCGTGATGCGCAGGGCAGGGGCCGATTTGAACCCCGTGGCCTCTGTTTTGGGAACACCTCCTCAGCGCCCGTGGTGGGGGACAGTGCTCTGGGGTTAAAAATGCCCAGAGCAGGGAAGACTCCCCCCCTCTTTCACCCTGACTCATCCCAGTGCTTGCCAACAACAACGGGAGGACGCAGCTGACCTTCCCACTCCTCTGTAGGGGACAGACCACACTGCCCACACCCCTGCCAGGATGCTCAGGGCTGCACAGAGCTTTTCGTTGTTGTTTTAATTATTTTGGGGATTTTTTTCTTTTTTTTTTTACAAAAAGACACCTTTCTAGTCTGTCTTACAAAAGAGATTTACACAAACCTGTACTAAAAAAAAATGAGTTTTCCCAGCAGAAATGGGAAATAACAGTGTATAAATATTCTCTCTGAGTTCTTAAAGCTTCAATTCCCGGTTTGCCTTCTCAGCACTTCCTTTGGCCCGGGGGGTCCCGAGGGTCCCAGCACCTCGGCCGGGCCATGTTGCTCACATCAACTTCCAGGGAGTTGAGAGTCACGGGCTGTGCTCTGCTAGAGGACCCTTGTTACCAGCACGTGGGCACCCCTCAGCCGAGTCACTTTCACTTTGAGAGGCAGCTTTCTCTTCCCCCCCCAAGTCCCCAAATTAAAACCCCCCCTCTCTTCCGCTACCCACGTTCTACGTAGAGTCACAGAAATCAAGGCACCGAGCGGTAAAATTCCTGTCTCCTCCCAAAGCGTCTTCTCCTCTCAGAAATTGCACGTTGGGGGCTTGGGGGTTTTCTGCCTCAATTCACTCAGCTCCTTGGCAATCCGTATCCCAGAGGGACACGGCCAGGTGCTGCTACTGGAGCTCAGCCCTCTTGTGTCCAGGGCTCAGAAGTAGGAGGGTTTGAGCCCCGGGGTGTTGTTGTTGCTGGGGTAGTGTGACTGCATGAGCGGCACCTCGCACTCAGAGCCGCCGGAAAGCATCGCCGCCTCCGGCACCTTGCAGCCGTGGCTGCTCAAGTCCCCGTTTTCCAAGCAGGTTTTCACACCTTCCAGCTCCAGCGGGCTGGCGTCCACCCCGGTGCTGGCCCGCGCCTTGGCCCGGCGGTGCCGGCAGTAGTACATGGCGGCGGTGACCACCACCACCAGCAGCAGCGCCGCAGCCACCACGGGGACGAGGATCAGGGCGAGGTTGGGGTCCTGGCTCTGGGTGACAGGGGAATGCTGCTGCAGGCTGAGGGGCAGGGTCTGTGCCTCGGCACAGTGCTCCTCCTTGGGGAGCTCCCCCAGTGCCCCGATGCAGACGCGGTAGGTGCAGTTGGGTTTCAGCGCCCGCACGGTGTACTCGGAGAGTGATGCCGGCAAACGCAGCATCACCGGCCGCTTGTCCGGCCCCGAGAGGTTGCGGTAGCTCAGGCGGATGCCCTTCAGCTGTGCCTTGGACTGGACGTAGTTGTGCAGGTCCACCTTGAGGGAGGTGCTGCCCACCTGTGTGATGCTGACCCGCCGGCCGGGCGGTGGGGCCGGTGTGCCCGGGGCTGGGGTTGTCCCCCTCACCTCCACCTCACAGTACGCCCCGGCAAAGCCTGCGGGGCACAGGCACTCCAGGAGGTTCTGTGCACCCAGGTGGCAGGTGCCGCCGTTCAGACACGTGCGAGGGGGACAGATGGGTGGCAGGGAGCTCGTGGGGGCCAGGGTGCCGCTGAAGGGCACTGGTGTGGAGCTGCCCTGGGGGTCCGGGGCCTCCAGGGTGGGCGCAGCAGTGCTGGGGGGTGNCAGCCAAAGTCAGAGTACTGCAGCTGGTGGAGGAGCTTGCCCGAGTTTTTGGGGGGGAAGTGGCAGCGCGTCTCCTCGGGGCGCCGCAGCACCACACCGCTGGCGTTCACCCACTGCACCAGCCAGCTCATCTGGCAGATGCAGTTGAAGGGGTTGCCGGCGGCCGTCACAGCCCGCAGCCTCGGGAAGAAGCTGGAGAAATCGCGAGGGATGGTGTTGATGTTGAGGTTGCTGATGTCCAGCTCCTGGAGGTTGTGAAGGCTCTGGAAGTTCTCGGCTGGCAGCTGGGAGATGCGGGCATTGCCGGCCAGGCTGAGCCTGGTGAGGCTGCCCAGCCGCCGCAGGACTGCGGGGACATGCTCCAGCAGGTTGTCAGAGACATCCAGCTCATGGAGGTTGTTCTGGACCTGGAAGAGCTCCTCATTTAAGCTCGTCACGCCCAGCCCTGCGATCTTCAGGGACTCAATGTTGACGGCATGGAAAGCCCCTGGTGCAATGGTGGGGATCTTGTTCCAGCTGATGTCCAATAGCAGGAGGTTGGGCAGGTCGAGGGGGGGCACAGCCCTGAGCTGGTTGTTCTGCAGCTTCAGCTCCAGCAGATTCTCCAGCGTGTCAAAGGCAGTAGCGTGGATGTGCTGGATCCTGTTCCTCTGCAGGTAGAGCCGCTCCAGCAGCCGCAGCCCGTGGAAGGTCTCATTGGTGATCTCCTGCAGCTGGTTGGAGGACAGGTCCAAGTTGACAAGCTCCGTCAGGGGCTGGAAGATGTTTCTCTGGATGCTGGTGATCTTGTTTTGTGAGAGGTCCAGGAGCTGGAGGGCAGGCAGGCCTGCAAAGCTGTCCTCATCGAGCGTTGTGATGCCGTTCTCGAAGACGTAGAGGGAGAGGGTGGTGGGGGGCAGCCCCCGTGGCACCGTCTGGCTCCGCCTCGCTGCACACAGGATGGTCTTGGGGTCTTGGCACTGGCATCCTGCGGGACACGCCCTGGCCAGCTCCCCCAGGGCTAAGAGGAGCAGCATGCAAAGGATCAGCTGGTTCATGGTGTCAGCTCTGCGGAGAAAGAACCGCAGCCAGGGTTAGGGGCCAGGCCCTGCTGGGGGGTACCCAGGGCTGTGGGGCATCTCTGACCCCCACCCTGCTTCCTGGAACAGAGCTGGTGAGAGTGAAGCAGCACACGGGCTGCCCACCCTGGCTCCGTGCTCTCCCCTTCCCCAGACCTCCAGGATTTAGGGTTTGTGGTACCTTTGTGCACCCCAGGCTCTACCACAAGACACATCCCACTAGTACTGGGGCTGTCTGCAATGGCACACGCAACACCCCTGCCCCCAGTACACACAAGGGCCCCAACCTCCCGCACTGCTCAGCAGGGTGCAAATCAAACACGGGGGATGTGGAGAATCAGAGCACCGGGAAGGGGTGGGAGCCTGGCTGTCCTTCCCTCCTTCGCTGCACTGAACTTGGCTTAACCCTTTGCTTGTGCCATCCTGGCAGCTGCACCCGTAGGGGCTGCTCCTGCCCAGATTACCACTGGCAGCAATCCCTGTTGGGGACAGTGGTACCCAGGGGTGGCCCGGGCTGTGGGAATGGACTGGAGGAGCTGTTTGTGTCCCTGCAGAGTCCAGGGGCTCATACTCACCCCCAGCCCTATGGGCCACCTTGCTGTTCCCCTGCCTGCTGCACTCCAGGGACTCAGCACAGCACCATGGGCTGTGTCCTTGTCCCTTAGGGACTGGGGACGGCAGAGATGGAAGTGAAGATGCTCTGGGGTGAGCTAGGCTGTAACCACCGCTGCCCCAGCCCACCATGGATGCCCCGGGTGATGTTGCAGCCACTGGCTGTGCCACACGGAGCTGGTTCCTCTCTCAGCCCCATCTTTCAGCCCTTTTAATGATCCTAGGCTGGGCCAGGAACTCCCTTTCTCCTGCCACTCATCACAGAGGTGGCAGTGGGGGGTCCCCAAGCAGGGAAGACGTGAACCCTTCCCCAGCACTGACCCACCTCCTCCCTGCTCAGAGCTGTCAGAGCTCCAGGCAAACAGCCTCCCCGCAGCTCAGAAGAGGCCCCCGCCATGTGCGGGGGGCTGCCGGGTCACACAGCAGCACGTGCCGCCTGCCCCGGCCCCGTCGGCACTGCAGGGACACCAAATCCTGCGCCAGGAGGGGCTGGACTCGTGCTGTGTCGCCTTGTCCCCCTGCCGGGGTGTCAGCCAGGGTTAACACAGTGGCTGGCTCTGTCCTCACCTCTTCCCGAGCAGGCTCCCCCCAGGGTGGGGTGCACCCGAGGGTGGAGTGCGCCCACAGCTGGGCAGGGTCACCACAACTGTCTGAGTCACTTGGCTTGACCGGCACTGCCCTGACACGACCTGTGCCGTCAGCCCCTAATGCTGGGGAGGAGCTGTGCTGTAGCCAGGGGGTCACTGACACCCAGGGGGTCACCACCACAGCATCCCCTCCCCGGCTCCCCCAGCCCAGCCCCCTCGCTGCTGCTGGGTCCCCCCACACCTCCACATCACGGCCAGGCTTGCCAGTGACCAACCCAAGGACTGAGCAGAGCCAAAGCCACATCATGGAGACCTTGTGAAGTGTTTTTTGAGGCTGGGGGCGGACCCAGTACCCCTCGAGGTGGCTGCAGCAGCTGGAGCATGCTGGCTGGCAGGGGGTGCTGGCATGCCAGTAGTGCCACCACCGTACCAGGCCACCTGGATGGGCAGCACCAGAGCGGGGCCAGGCCCGCGGGATGCTGGCGAGGCCGAGGGCCGGGGCTGGTTTTGCAATGCCAGGGTCGGGTTTCGCTGACGTGTCCCGCGCTGCAACCAGCTGCTGACTCCAAGTCTCTCTCGTCCCTTTAATTACGCTGGCATTTCCTCCCCGCCTGCCAGGCTCCCCGCTCCAGGCAGGTTCGGCCAGCCCGGCCACGGCCACACATCCTCGCCTGGCCACGAGCGCCGGGCAGGCTGGCACGGGCAGGCTGGCACGGCTGCTCCACACATCACCGCCCCTCGGCATCGCCTGCTCCGCCGGCACACGCCAGCATCCTGCCCGCACGCCGCCTCCACGGCACGATGCTGCTTCGCGGCAGCGAGGGGTTAACCCAGCCCAGGTCGCCCCTTAAAATGAGGGGCAGGGAAACAGCCTCCCCAGGTCCTGGCAGGGTCCCCAAGGGGGGACAGGGGGCCCCGGTTCTGCTGGAGGTGTGGGGGCCGCCCTGCCAGCGGCCTGCTGCTGCCTTGGCTAAGCTCTCCCGCGCCTGCACCGCAGATATTTGCCGAATTATTCATGTTTTCCGGCTCCGGGGAGGATCTGGGCTCGGATTCCCCCAGTCCCAGCTCAGCCTTTCCCTACCAGCCTGCTGGGGTGGGAGTGCCGTGTCCCACCTCCCTGTCTCCAGCCCCCCAGCCTGGGCAATCCCTCTCCTGCCCCACTTTGCATCCACCACGTGTTTTAACAACAAGGACGATGCACTCCCCACGCTGCAGGGTGACACCTGTGCAAGACAGAAGCCCTCCTGGGGGTTCCAGCCCTTCCCTGCTGCCTGCGGACCTCAGGGAACCAGGCAGAGCTGGGATGTCCCTTCCCACACTGGCAAACGAGGCCCCAAGGCCAAACAAAGCCAGCGTTGTTGCCCAGCCGGTGGGCTGCCACCTTGGCTGGTGGCACCACAGCAGGAAGGACGGGGCCCTGCTCAAAGCTGGGCCCTGAACTCCATCCCTGTCACTGCAGGGAGGGACATGGTGCCTTTGCCGGGCAGGATGCAGAGCTGCTCCCCCCCAAAACAAGCTGATGTCAGCATGTGCCCCCTCCCAAGAGCCAGCTGGGGGGGATGCAGGATTAAGCCCTTAATCCTCCTCCCCTTCAACCCACCCTGCGACGCCTCAGCTCCCACCTCCTCCCGCTCCCCTCCCCATTTAATTAAAGTTTCCACAGCAGCCCCGCAGGAATGCAGGCCTGGTTATTGCGTTCCCGGGAGCGCTCGGCAGCCCCTCCATCCCGCTCCTGCCCCTCTGACCCGGCCGCGCTCCCCATCTCAGGTGCTGGCGAGGAGAAAAACCAGCAGAGCCGCTTCAGCAGCAGCCAAACCGCCTCGGGAGGAGCTGGAACGCCGGCAGTGGGCGGGAGGAGGCCGGTGCTGGTGCCACGCGTGGCCCGGGCGGCACGGGCAGATTCCTCTGGGGTGACTGGGGTGGCCGCGACTGTCCCCGAGCGCTTCCTTGTGCCGTGTCTTGCCGGCAGAGCCAGCCGGGCAGGCAGGGCTTGCGTCAGGGACACCCGGCGAGGCCGGCTGGCCTTGGCGTGGTGCAGGGGAAAACAGTAATTAGTGTCATCCCTGACAGCGGCACTGCCCCGCACCATGTGGGCAGCAGCAGTGCTGGGTCAGGGCGGCCTGGCCCCGGCAGGACCTGTCGGTCAGGGCATGTTGGCAAGAGCTGGGTGTACGGGAGTGACTCCATCGG
The DNA here is from genome assembly GCA_013396655.1 of Campylorhamphus procurvoides. NCBI lineage: Eukaryota > Metazoa > Chordata > Aves > Passeriformes > Dendrocolaptidae > Campylorhamphus > Campylorhamphus procurvoides. The sequence goes on along the minus strand of WBMV01004155.1, from coordinate 126,480 downwards.
GAGTTTTGGTCAGGAAGAGGTGTCTTGGAACTGAAGCATCTCTGCTGGGATACACTGGCTCCTGTGGCAGCTGCCGGCCCGCGAGGGGGCCAGGTGTGGAAAGGGGTGTTTACCACAAAGTCACAGCCAAAGAGGGTGACCGGGGCCAGCGTGCCCAGTGTCGGGGAGGCACGCGGGGAGCTGGCAGCAGGAGGAGCGGTGGGGTATCCCGGGCAGCCAGGCTGGCTGGTGGCCCTGCTGGCACCCGTCCCTCTGCGCCGGCCGGAGGGAAACCCTTGCAGACACCACCTGGGGACCCGCTTGGCCCCACAGCGGGTCAGTGACCCAGGCACCGGCCCCGAGGACAGGCAGGGCGAGGGCAGCCAAACCCCACCCCAGGCGAGCCCTCTGCCGAGGTGGGTGGTGGTGGACACGGCTGTCAGCAGCTCCCACCTCTGCCTGACCCCAGCCAGAATGCCCTGCTGCCACGTCTGCCAGGGCAGTGTGAGGACAGGATGGACCCAGGACCGTGCCGGCCCCATGTGGGTCCTGCACCTCCTGTGCTGGCAGGGTGGGTCTGTGCCACCCACCCTGCTGGATGGAGTTGTGCTCCACGCTGGCCCCAGACACATCTCTCCCCTTGTTCTCAGCACCAGGCCGGAGCCCCCGGGCCAGACCCCAGCCCATACAGTGGCCGGCCAGGCACAGGGCATCAGGGGCCCTGTCAGCCCCCGGTGCCGGCCCACCCAGTGCCATCCCCCGGCCCGGCCGAGGCCCTGCCGCCAGCGGGGCCAGCCGGGGGGCCCTGGCTCTGCCGAGGCCTCGCAGGGATCAGCGCACACCGACCCCCACCCGGGGCCCGGAGAAGGCGCTGGCCCTGTGTGTCCTGCCTTCGGCTGACACCCTGTCAGCGCGGGTGCCCCACGGCCCGGCCCAGGCCCACCAGGACACCCCGGTCCCGCCGCCCCCCGAGTGCCCGGCAGAGGCCCCTCCCGCCCATGGGCCGCCGCCCCGCGAGCCGCGGTGTCTGTGTGGAGGGTCGGGCGGTACGGCGACCAGGGGACTCACCGTGGCGGGCGGTGCGGGGCCGTGAGGGGCCGTCGGGGCCGTGCGGAGCGGGCGGTCAGTCCATGGCGGGAGCGGAGCGGCGGCGGGGCGAGCACTGCCCTCTCTGGCGGCACGGGGGGGCGGGGGGCGGCTTTTAAACCT
>WBMV01004155.1:93290-103753 GCA_013396655.1 Campylorhamphus procurvoides | reverse complement strand
TGCGGGGAGGGGGCACCGGGACCACCCCGCCGACACCCCCCACCCCGGGCATGGAGACCCCCGGGGGGCGCCGATCCCCCCGCCCGGCCCCGCCGTGGGGCGGCCGCAGCCGGAGAGCCCCGTGGATCCCCCCGAGGGGCAGCCCGCGCCTCGCCGCACGTGTTGGGGGCGCGGCCCCTCGGGGTGCTGCCCCTGCCCCCCGGCAATGGGGGCTCCGGCCAGGGGGGCCCCGCACCCCGGGGAGGGGATGGCTTCACGGGGGTCCCCCCACCTCGGGCACTGCGAGCCCGTAGGGCTGGCTCGGGGGGCGGCTGCGTGGGCAGGGGGATATGGGGATGGGGGCGGCGTGGGCCTACACTGACCCCGGCACGGGGCAGAGCTCGGGGAGCTGCACAGCCTTCCCGCGGCCCCGAGGTCTAGGGGACCCCACGTGGAGCTTGGGGTGGTGGGGGAACCCTTACCTGTAGTCTTGGGGTGCTGGGGGACACCTTACATGGAGCTCAGGGTGCTGGGGGACCCCCCTGCCTGCAATCTTAGGGTGCTGGGGGATGCCCTGCCTGCGAGCTCAGGGATACCCTAACTGTGACCTCGAGGAGCTCAGGGACACCCTGCTTGCAAGATTAGGGTGCTGGGGGATGCCCTGCCTGTGAACTGGGGGTGCTGGGGGACATCCTACCTGTGAAGGTGACTATACCCTGCTTGTACACTCAGGTGTACCAACCCTGAGCTTAGTCAGTGTGGGGATGCCCTGCCTATGAGCTCAGGGACACTCTGCCTGTGACCCCAAGGAGCTCAGGGACACTCTGCCCACATGGCCATGCCTCCCCTGCCTGCCAGCACAACCCACAGCACGAGCCATGGGCATTGGTGGACATGAGTGGGCAGTGGGGGCATCTACCATGGGTGTTTCCTTCGAGGTCCAGGCGAGTGGGATGTTCTCACCAGGGCAGGAAAGACCAAATTCTGCTTGCCTGACCCAAACCCCACAGCACCAGCACCAGCACCAGGCTGGGGACACCCTGCTGGCTCCAGTGGCTGCCACCTGCTCCCCCTGCCTTTCTCCTGCCCCCTCCCTGGTCATGCTTGGTGCCTGGATGGCTTCTGAAGCCAGGGTTTTTGGCCTTTCTGAACCTCGCTGTCATTTCTCAGGTCTCTCCCCAGGAAGAGCAGCTGGGGCAGGTTGCAGGAGGTCTGCCGGTGAGGAAGCAGGCTCTTCCTCCTTCCCCGCTCTATAAGAAGCTGCTTCCGTGCTGCCCAGTCCTGGGCCTCTCTGTCCCGTTCCCCTTATGTGTCTGGGGGTCCAACATCCCAGAGCAGCGCTCTGGCCACCTCCTGTCCCCAACAGGGACGATGTCTTCAGGACCTGCAGGATTTGGCATGTGTTGGGAGCAAGTTTGGGGCTGGTTTCTGCAGGAGCAGGGAGGTGGGTGACAGCCACCACCAGATGGGAGTCCTGTGCCACCATCCCACTGCAGACAGCTCTTGGTTGGTGTGACAGATGGCTGCTCCCAGTGAGAGAGGCAGACCCGTGGGCACCTATCCCAGATCCACAACCCTGGGGCATCCTTTGGCAACTCCTCCTGAGGGAACCGGTGTGGTGGGATGCACTTGGCACCCAGTGTCAGCCTGTGCTGGGATGCTGCCTTGGAGGCTGGGGAAAAATGCCTTCCTAGCCCCATGGGCTGAGCTGGGGTCCTTCCCCATACCCTTGTGATGCACTGAGGGCCTTCCCCATACCCTTGTGATGCACTGAGGTCCTTCCCTGTCCCTCTAGGTTGACCTGGGATCCTTTGCCACCCACCTGGGATGAGCTGGGATCCTTCCCCATCCCTCTAGGGTAATCTGGGGTCCTTCCCTGTCTGCTTCAGATGATTCTTCTCTATCTTGTTGGGCTGAGCAGGGCTCCATCCCCTTCCCCTTGGGCTGAGCTGGGATCATTCCCCATCCCTCTGGCGTGAGCTGGGTCTTTCCCCATCCCTGTGTGTCTTTGAGGAGTTATGGTGTGTTCCAAGGTCAAAACAGGCCATGATGGGTGGCCTGGAAGCCTCCAGGCACTTCCTGGGCACACCTTGGTGCTGCAAATATCCCTTAGATCCCTGTGCACCCAAACCTCCGTGGTTCCTCCTGGCTTCACCAGGAGGGCAGTGAGGGCAGGATGCCAGGCTTTTCTTCCCAGCCTGGCATTGGCAAGGCTCTGGGTGGAATATTGCCATCTCTGTCCCAGAGCTGCCGGGCACCTGGGCGGGCGACTGGAGCCCGTCTTATCTCTCCTTGCGCCAGCAGCCCAGCTCCTGTGTTTAGTCTTTGGTGCCTTGCTTGCAACGTTCCTGGCGACAGTGGGTGCTGAGCGTGTGGCTGCCTGTGGCACTGGCATGGCGGGGTGGCCATCCCTGTGATCCAAAACCCCTCCCCAATTCCCTCAGTGAAGGAGTGGGGTGTGGGTGAAGAAGCTGGACCCCACAGCGGCAGGCTTTGCTTGGTGCCCTGGGCCCACGGGTGTTGTCTGTCCAGAGCCCTCCATGCCAGTGTCATCGCTGGCCCCGGGAGGCATTTCCCAGCACATCTGCAGGGCAAAGGCGTGGGGGGTGAGGAGACAGTGGCAGGAAGCAGGCAGGAGCTGCGGCTTGGGGTGGGACGGGGGCTTCTCTGCTGGGAGCTGTCATCTGGAAGCCATCAGCAGGGCGGGAGGGAGGGAGCCGCCTTCCCGGGGCCACACACGCTGGCCGGCCCCACGGGGACACAGCCGGCCGGCCCACGGCCTCCCTCACCAGCCTGGGGGTCCCTGGCCCCCCTGCCTGGCCTGGGCACTGGGCAGCGTGTCCGAGCCCAGCAGAGCTGGGGGGCTGCAGTGGGGCCACCATTTGGCCAACGCATCCCCCAAAGCTTTGGATGCAGGGCTGGAGAACCCCACCCACCTGCATCGGTGATCCCTTTGATGGCTTGGGATCATCACTGCACAGCAACAGAGGTGAGCTGGCAATAGGGGTGCAGCCCTGTCCTCCCTAACCCCACGCCTCTCTCACAGCTTGGCCAACATCCCCCTGACTCCAGAGACCCAGCGGGACCAGGAGCGGCGGATACGCAGGGAAATCGCCAACAGCAACGAGAGGCGGCGGATGCAGAGCATCAATGCTGGCTTCCAGTCCCTGAAAACCCTCATCCCACACACGGACGGGGAGAAGCTCAGCAAGGTGAGCAGCATGTTGCCGGAACTGTGGGGGTGGAGGGAATGTGGACACTGGTCGTGCAAGTTGAGGGGCTGAAAGTGTGATCTGGGGATATTTGTGTATGTTGATTCAGTGATGGAGGTCTCCCCTGGGGTGTTTGCCCCGTGGGAGTGGGTGTGCATCACCAACACAGTGTCCTGGAGTGGGCTGAGTGCATGTGACAGCTCCTGGTGTCCCAGGAGCAGAGTGTTGTGCCTGGGTGAGGAGGGGACCCTACTGCACAGGGGAGTGGGGTGAGGAGGTGCTCGGCAGCCAGACGGGTTCCTGAAATGGAATTGAAGGATTTCACCCCCAGAGGGGACATGGGGGGTGAAGCAGACTCTGAATGGTGGTGCTGGGGCTGGGTATGGAGCAGTGCTGCTGGCTCCTGGGCAGGGAGGGAGCTCAGCAGGAGGAGCTCTGGGGGGACAGCATGGTCTTCTGCCTCAGCGTGCCCCTCCTGGCTCTCCCACAGGCAGCCATCCTCCAGCAGACAGCTGAGTACATCTTCTCCCTGGAGCAGGAAAAGACTCGGCTGCTGCAGCAGAACACTCAGCTCAAGCGGTTCATCCAGGTAGTGCCCCAGGGATGGGATGGGGTGAGAGGAGATGGGACAGTTCCAGCTGGCTGGGGAGGGGGCACCATCACTGTTCCTTGGGGTCAGGGCAAGACCCTCTACCCTAATCAGCTGGGGAAGGGAGATGTTTCCACCCTCCTGGAGGGCAGGGAGCCCCATTCAACTTGGCATCCCTTACCTGGCATGGGGAGAAGGGCTGGGGGCTCACTTTCCATTCGGGTGTCAGGGTATGGCCAGGTGGCAGTTCTGGTGCTGGGGTACTTGGGTATCCCAGTATGAGAATGGGGTTGGCACAAGGCAGGGGGGTGAGGACCAGGATGGGGGGCAGATGCAGGAGCCTGTGCATCCCTGGGCATCAACCACAACCCTGTAGAGACCCTTCCCACCAGGGAGCTGTGGTGGGGAATGCCATCACCCAGATTTGGTCTAGATGGTGGGGAGAGCACCCAGGCTGGTCCGTGTCCCCTGACATCACATTCTCACAACAGGAATTCAGCGGTTCTTCCCCAAAACGGCGACGGGCAGAGGACAAAGACGAGGGGATCGGCTCGCCGGACATCTGGGAAGATGAGAAGGCCGAGGATCTGCGTCGGGAGATGATCGAGCTCCGGCAGCAGCTGGACAAGGAGCGCTCAGTCCGCATGATGCTGGAGGAGCAGGTGAGGCCGGGTGCCCTCAAGCAGGCTCTGCCACAGCTCCAGCAGCCCCTCAGGACACTGGCACTGCCACAGGATCACCAGACATCTGCTCTAGCCACCACTGCCCCACGCTCCTTCACGGCTCCCTGGCTCTATGTGCCCACCCCAGGGCTGGCGTTCAGGGGTGATGTGCCAGTCTCCTCACTGATGCTGGGGTTGTGTCACCTGCAGGTTCGCTCCCTGGAGGCCCACATGTACCCTGAGAAGCTGAAGGTGATTGCTCAGCAGGTGCAGCTCCAGCAGCAGCAGGAGCAGGTGAGGTTGCTGCACCAGGAGAAGCTCGAGCGTGAGCAGCAGATCCGAACCCAGGTGAGTGCACCCCAGCCCATCCTGCCTGTAGCCCACCCATGGTCTCCCCAGGGGATGAAATATGGGGGGTTGGGGCAGTTTAGTGATGGGCTTGGCACCTCCTGTGGGCAGCCATGTCCCAGCAAAGCTCTCCTCTTTGGTGAATTGGGGAAGGATCGGCCTGAAGCCCCCCTGCAGTGCTCGGGGGGCTGTACTTGTGTGCACCCCTTGTTTCATGGCAGTGCTATGGCTTGGGCCACCCGTGATGGTTTCCAAGCAGCAACGCTCCCCATCACGGAGGGCTTTATACAGGGAATATCACTTGGTGGTGGGCAGGGATTCATCCCTGGCGGTTCACCTCTCACTGGGTGACTCCCACTGAGCTTTAGGGACCCCCAAAGCACTCCCTGCCACCCAGCAGGCTGGGAGAGGGGAGCAGTGAGCTGGCAGGCTGTGGGGATGGGAACCTTCAGCCCTTCCCCTGACACAGTTGGATTTGCCAGCGGTGCAGGGAGAAGGCAAGCACTGTGCTGGTACCAGTCCCTGTGCACTGCCACCCTGAGCCCAGCTCATGGCCACACCACTCTGGGAGCTGCAAAGGCAGGGAGAAATACAACTTCCACCCTCCTTGGGCTTCTGAGGAGCCGTGTCCCCACAGGGTCCTCACAGGCTGCCTCCCAGGGAAGTTCAGCCTATTTTTAGGTGAACTCTCCATAGTCTCCTGCTTGGACAGATCTTCCCATCCGCTGTCCGAGCAAGGATCCCCAGGGACATGGGGGATCCCTGGCCATGCAGGTCAGAGTGATGGGAGAGCTGGCACTTGCCTTTCTTGGCTTCAAAGCCCAAACCATTCCCCCCTGGGATATGGGGAATACTCACATTCCACTCTGCCAAAGCTGAAGTGGCAGGAGCTTTCAGTTGGCATCCTCCTGCATCCATTGGGAAGAGGAACTGGAGCAGCCAAGTGGTGCTTCAGCTTTTACGGAGTTTGAGCTCTGTGAACAAGCAGGATGCTCTCTCCTCTGCTCAAGTCCCTGCTCACCGGGGGGGTTTTGCTTCTCTCCACAGCTCCTGCCATCACATGGTCCCCCAGCGCCCACCCACCACCCCACCGTGATCGTTCCAGCGCCGCCTCCCTCCCATCACGTTACTGTGGTCACCATGGGCCCCTCCTCGGTCATCAACACGGTCTCCACGTCCCGGCAAAACCTGGACACCATCGTTCAGGTGAGCTGGGGGGGGCCGGGCAGCGTGGCACTGGGGGGGCTCCAGAGGGTCCCTGAGCCCCTGGGGTGTGTCACAGGGGATACAGGCGATATCCTGACGGGCTGTGGTTGGGCTCGGCAGGCGATCCAGCACATCGAGGGGACGCAGGAGAAGCAGCTGCAGGAAGAGGAGCAGAGACGCGCCGTCATCGTGACGCCGGCGCGCGCCTGCCCCGAGCCCTCTGCCTCCGACACCGCCTCCGACACCGAGGGCAACGACAGTGACTCCATGGACCAGAGCAAAGAGGAGCCCTCGGGGGATGGGGAGCTGCCCTGACACCCCCCGGCCGGCGGCCAGGGAGGGGAGCTGGGGCGGAGGGGGGGGGGGCGAATGTCAGAGAATATGCTGAAATTTTTAAAAAATACAACGTGATTTGGGTCTCTTTTATGACCTTTTTCCAATACTGTAAAGCAGAGCGCTAGAGGCAGGCAAAGGTCACCCTTCAGCTCCCGGGGGGCGGCCACAGCGGGATGCAGGGGGCTTGGGGCACGACAGGGGGGGCATTTTGGATGCGGGCACAGCCCCCCACCCTGTTTTGTCACCCCCCCCCCGCCAACCCCAGGGAANGGGATATGGGGAATACTCACATTCCACTCTGCCAAAGCTGAAGTGGCAGGAGCTTTCAGTTGGCATCCTCCTGCATCCATTGGGAAGAGGAACTGGAGCAGCCAAGTGGTGCTTCAGCTTTTACGGAGTTTGAGCTCTGTGAACAAGCAGGATGCTCTCTCCTCTGCTCAAGTCCCTGCTCACCGGGGGGGTTTTGCTTCTCTCCACAGCTCCTGCCATCACATGGTCCCCCAGCGCCCACCCACCACCCCACCGTGATCGTTCCAGCGCCGCCTCCCTCCCATCACGTTACTGTGGTCACCATGGGCCCCTCCTCGGTCATCAACACGGTCTCCACGTCCCGGCAAAACCTGGACACCATCGTTCAGGTGAGCTGGGGGGGGCCGGGCAGCGTGGCACTGGGGGGGCTCCAGAGGGTCCCTGAGCCCCTGGGGTGTGTCACAGGGGATACAGGCGATATCCTGACGGGCTGTGGTTGGGCTCGGCAGGCGATCCAGCACATCGAGGGGACGCAGGAGAAGCAGCTGCAGGAAGAGGAGCAGAGACGCGCCGTCATCGTGACGCCGGCGCGCGCCTGCCCCGAGCCCTCTGCCTCCGACACCGCCTCCGACACCGAGGGCAACGACAGTGACTCCATGGACCAGAGCAAAGAGGAGCCCTCGGGGGATGGGGAGCTGCCCTGACACCCCCCGGCCGGCGGCCAGGGAGGGGAGCTGGGGCGGAGGGGGGGGGGGCGAATGTCAGAGAATATGCTGAAATTTTTAAAAAATACAACGTGATTTGGGTCTCTTTTATGACCTTTTTCCAATACTGTAAAGCAGAGCGCTAGAGGCAGGCAAAGGTCACCCTTCAGCTCCCGGGGGGCGGCCACAGCGGGATGCAGGGGGCTTGGGGCACGACAGGGGGGGCNAGGGGGGTGCGGGGGGCTGGGGGCACGGCGGGGGGGGCATTTTGGATGCGGGCCCAGCCCCCCCCCCTGTTTTGTCCCCCCCCCCCCGCCAACCACAGGGAATCCTGCCAACCCGGCAGCAGCCCCGCTGTTACCGATGGTGTTCCCTTGGGACAGGGCCTTTGGTTGGGATCTTAATTTGGTTTTTTTCCTTCTCTTTTGTGTTCCTTTGTTTTGTTTTGTTTAATTAAATGTTCGTTTCTAAGCAAGGGGGAGATGCCAAGTGGCACGGCAGCAAAGGTGGGACTGGGTACGACCAAGCCCACCATGGCTCCCGCACCCCACGTGGGGCAGGGAAAACCCCTTTGGAGAGTAAAAATATTCCTGAGATGATGCCATTGGAGTGCAGGCAGGAGGGTGGCACGTGCCACCCCTCCCTGGTATTCCCAACACTCATTTCCTTGGCACAGGTATGGCGGGTTGAGGGGCTGATTTCACACCCCCACCCCTATCCCTGTCTCCATCCCCGTCCCCCAACTCTGCTCCCACCCCTCCTTTAAGCACTTAATCCAGTTTGTGGGGTCCATCAGCTCCCAAGAGCTTCTCTATTTCGTGATTGTGTCACTTGAGTCTGTCGTGGGGGGTGGGGGGGCCCCTGTTCTGTGCACCCCCCCCTCCCCACTGCCCCCCACCCAGTTGTAGGGTTTTAGGCCAGTCGTGTGTAGAGCCTCGGCGGTATTTGGTAGGTTCCCCCTCCAGCCACAGCTGTTTCTCAGTTCCTTTCCCCTTTTATTTTTTTTGTTTTGTTGGTTTTTTTGGTTTTGTTTTGTTTTTTTTTTTATTATTTTTTTTATTACAATTTTCAGGTCTTTGTGTTGATTGAGAAGCTATTCTATTTTGTTAAGAAAGTTGAAAAAAAAAAAGAGGCTCGTGCCTTTGTAAAGAAACAAAATAAAGTTTGTACTTGGTTTTTTAGAAGCTCGGTCCTGGCGTTAACCTTTGTGGCAGGGCTGGGGACAGGACAGGGATGGATCCCACCTTGATGGACACTGGTCCTTCACATGGGGGCTGGTGGGGAGGGCAGGGGAGCGTTGCCTGCCTTGGGAATCACGGGCAGGAGGCAGAGGATGCCGACCCTGGCAAGGGTTCCTGCTAAGCAGCCAGGCTATATTTAAAGGCTCAGAGCTGCCAATGTGTGCAATGAGCACCGCAGGGTGGTGGGAGGGTCTGGGGCTCATTTTAATAAGGCCACACAGCCAGGATGGAGTGGGGGCACACTCCATGTCCCCCTGCGCTGGGGATGATGGCACCTGTAGTGCCCCGGGATGGGGGTGTCCCTGCACCAGGATGTGGGGGGTGCCCATCTCTCTCCCCAGGGAGACTCTTGGTGTGGGGGCACCTCTCTTTCTCCGCGGCTTTTTTTGTGGGGGCACCCATTTTTCCCACCTCTGTGCATCCCCCCATAGCTGTGGGTCTGCCCCATTCCCCCTCCATGCTCTGTCCAGCTAAGGGCCAGCTCCTGCCTGGTCCCCACCATCGCCCCCTCCCCAGCACCCCCATCTAGGGCTGAGGGGCTCCCTCTGCTCCCACACTTGACCTCTTCCCCCCCCCCAAAAAAAAGCTGGGTCACAGCCCCCCAAAAGTGGCTCCTGCAGTGATGGAGCCCAGTGGCCACTCTGCCACAGCCAGACTTTGGGGACAGCTCTGGGGGGCTGTGCCCTACAAGTGAGGGTGCCAGGAGCTGGTGACCCTGTGCCTCCAGCTGGGGGGAGAGGACACTGCCCTCCATCCTACACTGCCAGCACAGTGACAGTGGGGACACTGTCAGGGTGGAAGGGACGTGTCCCTTTGCCTATGGGGTCTGTATATGGCATCGCCTGGAGCTGTTACCTGTGGTGGCTTGAGGGGACAACGAATCAGCCCAGGATGAGGTTCTTCCCCTCCATAAAACCCTGCTCCAGCCCCAAAGGAGCTGCAGGAGCTGAGGCAGCCCAAGGAGCTTCACTCCCCCACGCCAGCAGGGCACTGATGGGGAGAGTGACCCCCCATGGGCAGTGCCACCCCAGGGACTCCACACCAGAGGGTGTCCTGTGCCACCGCATCCCCAGTTTGTGCCATTCCCAGTGCCCCATCCCTGTCCCCATTCCCAGGGCCCCCAGGAGTGGAAGAGCTCCAGCAGCAGCAGCAGCATCTGTGCAGGCAGCTGCCTGCCCTGCCTGCCCTGCCCCTCCTGCCACTGCCATATAAATAGAGGCAGCGAGCGGCAGGGAGCTCCTGGCAGCCACCATGAAGGGACTCAACCTGCTCTGCTGCTGCGTGGCCTCGCTCCTGCTCCTCAGCACCGCAGGTACGGCCACACACCGGGCTGGGGGGCTCCTGGGGGCTGAGGGGACCCCACGGGGCTGGGGGTGCCTGTGGGGCTGCGGGTGCTGGCAGGGCTGTGGGGACCCCATGGGGCTGTGAGTGCCCTTGGGGCTGTGGGGACCCCATGGGTCTGCGGGGATCCCACTGGGCTGTGGGTGCCTGTGGTATCCTGGAGTCCCCATAGTTATGTGAGTTCCTGTGTGGTTATGGAGTCCCCATGGGGCTGTGGGGACCCCACGAGGCTGTGGGTCCCCGCAGGGCTGTGGGTGCCCATGAGGCTGTGGGGCTGGGAGTCCCCATGGGGCTGCTGGTGCCTGTGCAGGTGTGGGGATCCCATGGGGCTGTGGGTCCCAATGGGACTGTGAGTTCCTGCGGGGCTGTGGGGTCCTCATGGGGCTGTGGGTCTGCATGGGGATGCTGGAGCCTGTAGGGCTGTGGGTCTCTGAGGCTGCAGGTGCCCATGGGGCTGGGTGTCCCCAAGGAGGCTGTGGGGTCCCCACAGGGCTACAGGTGCCTATGGGGCTGTGGGGCTGTGGGTGCCTGTGGGGCTATGGGGTCCCCACAGGGCTACAGGTGCCTATGGGGCTGTGGGTGCCTGTGGGGCTGTG
>WBMV01004155.1:66628-93236 GCA_013396655.1 Campylorhamphus procurvoides | reverse complement strand
GGGTGCCTGTGGGGCTGAGGGTGCCCTGCAGGTACCTGTGGGGCTGCAGGTGCTGGTAGGACTGAGGGTGCCTGTGGGGCTGAGGGTGCAGAAAGGGCTCTGGGGTGCCCGGTGAGCCCAGCCTGAACCCCAGGGCTGGGAGCAGGGCAGGGTGGCAGGGGTATGGCCAGCTCTGCCAGGGCTGCAGAGTCACCCAAAATGTGCATGGAGACATGCTGGGGGGGCATGGACAGGAGGGGACGGCGGGGGGTGCAGACTGGGGTCCCTCCTCTAGGCACACGGGCCATGCTGCTGCCCGGGGGCAGTGTCACCTCTGGGTGCCCTGGTGGCTTGATTTTGGACTGTGATGACTTGGGGGGGGGGCTGCCAGGACGCTGAGGATCCCCGATGACCCCAGTCCCCCTTCCCTAGCCTGTCCCACCCCATTGAACACCCCGCTCCCCGGCCGGGTATCCCTGGGGCCGTGGGGTGGGGAGGCATCTCTGGTACCCTTGCTTGCCCTTGAGTTAATTTGGGCTGGCTCCCTGGCCGGCCGGGAGGGGTTGGCTATGTATGGAAACAGCCGTGTAAGGGGACACTGCGCTCCCTGCACCCCCCGGCCGTGGCCGCCCCGCGCTCGGCCACCGCAGCTGCTGCCTGCCAGCACCCAGCACCCCCGGCCCCAACGAGTCCTGGCCTTTTAAGGGCATCTTGGGCCATTCTTGGGGAGGACTGGGCTTGGGAGGCCACTGGCACACCCTGGCAGCAGTGGGGTGACCCCCGTGGGGCAGGTCTGCTGGTGGGGGTCGGAAAGAACCTCTATGGGCATAGCCAGTGGCTGGTGTCGTTTCAGGCTGGGCTGGTGGCTCTGTGGGACATCCAGGGGTTGTCACCATGGTTGGGTGACCACCAGACCAAGTCTTGGTTGTGCTGAGGCTGGCATGGCCCAGCACTGGGATTCCCCCTTCTCTGGGGCCAGGAGGCACATTGGGATCTCCAAGGGGTGGCTAAAGCCCCTTAAGTCCCCATACTTGGCATCTCCTCCTTATTGAGGGGTCCCATATTTTATTCTGGTCCTGAAGGTTTGAAAAAAAACGCGTCAGTGGTACCTGCCCATGGTTCTGCTCCGCAGGGACTGGTGGTATTTGCAGGATGAGTTTTGCTTTTCCTTCAGTGCCAAGCAGGGCTCTCGGACCCAGCTCCTTTGGGGTGCAGGAAGTGGCTTGTGGGGGGTGTTTGTTCCATTTTCGGGCCATGTCTTTCCATTCAGCCCCTGTTTGGTGGAGAGAGGGGAGTGGGAGTCCAGTGCAGACCCAGGGCCTTCATTGAGGCATCATGGCAAGGTGTGGTCCTCGGGGTTTCGTGACACCTGGGGCCGCTGGGACCCTGTCCCCATTCCCAGAGGCCAAGGGGTGGGAACTGCCCTGCGCCTGCGCTCTTCCTGCCCCAGCCAGAATGACCCATGGCCCACGTGGCCAGGGCTGGCAGAGCTCCCAGGTGTGGCCAGGAACCCCAGCAGGGACTGGCACCCACGGCAGGGCTGGGTGGGGGCTCATGGTGAGGGCACTCCATCCGCTCCTTCCCGGGGGAAGGTCTCCTTCTCCTGCACTCACACTTTGAGCAGAGCCCAGCCATCCCTTCCAGGCTGGGAATGGGCCACGAGGATGCTGGCAGGGCAGTGCCCAGACACCGTGCTTGGCAGCTTTGCCCTGGAGATCCTTTGGCCCCACAGCCATCACAGATCTGAGTGGGATGGCAATGCCATCACCGCCTCCAAGCTGGGAGAGGGATTGGGGAAAGCCCTGGCATGATGGTGTCCTCCTGCAAGGCACTGCAGGCTGGCACAGACAGCACACATGGGGCACCCCCCCTAGGAGTCCTCATGCTGCCTCAGCCTCATTAGCCAGTGCCACCTCAGGATGAGCTCCATCACCATGTCCTCATGGCATCCTGGGGTGTTCCCCATCACCTGGGACATGTCACCTTGGGGTATACCCCATCTCGTGGAATGTGTCACTTTGGGGTCTCCTCCATCACCTGCAATGTGTCGCTTTAGGGTGGGCTCCACAGAATGTCTTGGGAGTGGGACTGTGGGACCCAGGCACAGTACCCATGGAGACCACCACCCTGGCCATCCCATTCCCAGAGGAGGGGACTGATGTGTCACAGTGACACTCCACTCCACGTCCCAGCATTGGCATGGCCATGGACACCACTGCCCTGGGGTGGCTGTAGTGAGACAAGGGGCTTGGGGTGCATTAAGCACCCATGGATTTTGGGTGCTTGTGCCACCTACATCCCTGTCACACTCCTGGTGCTGCATCTGGAGGAGACTCTGGTCCCTGTGGGTGCCCCATCTCACTCCCAAGCTGTTGGTCGAGCAAAGCAAAGCAGATGTTGGGCAGGTGGGCTGTGCTGTGACACCCTCGTCTCAGTGTGTAGGTGACATTCACCCAGGCAGGACGCCCAGGACACCTCCCCTGTGTGTGGCCTCGGTGACACAGGGATACCAGCAGGTCTCTGTGGGATGGCTCTAAGCTGGGAGGGCTGTGCTGTGCCCAAGGAAAATGCTCTTGCCACATTCCCACTGTGTCCCCCTTGCCAATCCAGCGTGTCAAAAGCCCAGCCTGGGGGTGGGTCAGGGCGACCAAATGCCCCCTGGCATTGCCTGTTCCCTGGGCTCTGCAGGAATAGCAGGGCTCTGCTGGGCTATTTTCAGCCCACGGGGACATTTCCCTTGTAAGTGATAGCTGGAGGAAGCCATGAGCTCGTGTGCTGGTGGGGGCTGCCAGAGGGGTCAGGGAGGCTCTGGTCGGGCACCCCGAGCCACAATGGGGTGTTGGCAGTCTCAGCACAGCCCTGGTGCCAGCCAGGCATGTGGCTCAACCCTCCCCACACATGGAGCGTGCCATGGGAAAGGGCTCGGAGCTGTGTGGCCCCATCCCTGTGCTGGAGTCCCCCCTGGTGCCAGGTCAGACCCCCAGAGCTGGGCATCCTTGCTTGGCTCTGCCAGGACATTCCTGTGGGTTTGAGGATCTTGTGGGATGACAGGTCATCATGCATTAGAATCCAGCCTGGCCAGTCCAAGGGTTGCCCAGGTGACCAAGAATGCTTGGGATGAGGGATGGGGACTCTTCCTTCCCCCAGGAAGGCTCAGCCTGAGTGAATGGAGCATGTTCCTCAGGGGACACTCCTGGGATGGGCTGGTGAAGCCTCCTGTGGCTGGAGGCCAGAGGACAGGCCCAGCCTGACCTCGTGGAAGTCCCTCCTCCAGCCCCAGCCCTGCCACAGCATGTCCCTCGGGGCTGCAGACCCTGCAGGGGACACCACGGGTTGATGTTCCTCGAGGTACAGCATGACATCTGCCTCTGCCAAAATACCTGATGTTTCTGGGCCATCTTCTCACTAACAAATCTCCTGGGGCAGGAAGCAGCAGGTGCTCCATCTCCCACCTCCCTCATCTTCATGTCTTCTGCAAGTCAGGGGTTCAGGGTTCTTTCCAGATCTTTAGGGCGTGGAGGCTGGAAAAAAAACATCCTGCAGCAGTGATTCCCCATTTTTATCTCTATATTTAGAAAGCTCCAAGCCTGGTTTTAATCCCTTTGGTAGATTCTGTTGAGGTTTCTTTACCATTTCTTAATCAAAATATCATGTGGGTTCTATGCAACTATTTATAGAAATCAAATCAATTTGTAACTTTTTTCAACTGAAATTAAAATCTCCTGCATAGATGAGGCTTACAAAGCTGTTTCCTAGACCTCTATCTGCATTGAAACAACTGGAATACATTTGCTTTATGCTGGTGTTTTGGGATCGTGAAGCCTCTGGGACGTGATGATGTGTCTGGGCATCCTGTGTTTTGGGTTCTTGTGTCCTCTGGGCTTCTTGAGCCCTTGTGGGACACCTCCCTCTGAAGGTGTTGGCCTGGCTGGCTCCAAACTGGTCCTGGGCCATGAGCTGGAGGAGCACCAGGGGTTCAGCCCGAAGTGGAGGCCACGGGGACCTCAAAAAGCCTGGTGTGCCAGAACATCATAATGAAATGGGGTCTGAAGCAGCAGGTCCAGCTGGCAAAGCCCAGGAAGTCCCAGAGAGCTTCTTTGCGTCCAGTCATTCCCCACGAGGCTTCAAAGGGCTTTCTCAGGACAAAGGCAGGAATGGACGGTGCAAGGTCCCCCCCAGATCCCCGGGGAGGACATGGGGAATGCAGGACTAGCAGGAGCCGGTGGATAATACCCCCAGGGCCACAGGGGCTGGGATCCAGGCAGGGGAAGGGGGCGTGTGAAAAGCCATTCCCTGCCATCCCCGGCCCCACGCTCGGGGCTCCAGTTTCTGCTGGAGGGGGAGCGTGTCCCTCCAGGGCCACCTGTGCCCATCTGTCCCTCCTCACTGCCCTCCTGGAGGACCTGTTTTAGCGCCGGGTCTTTGCCGTTCTGCCCGTGCCCGTGCAGGGATGGAGGGGACACCGGGATGTTTCGCCTCCCGCAGCCATCCCTGCCCTTCCCTCATGGGCATCACCCAGAGCCGCATTGTGAGCTCCCCGTGCCCGCTGTCACTGCCAGGGCAAGGGTCCCCAGGCAGCTGCCAGCCCCCCCAGCATGAGATTGGGGGCGGCAGGTGCAGGGTTAGGGTTAGGCACGACAGGGACCCTCTGGGAGCGAGCTCAGGTGGCAGAGGGGAGCAGGGCGAGGGCTCCTCTCCGGTGCCACCCATCCTCTTGGCACAATGACACGGGGAGCACCAGTGTCGCATTACACCGTGGCTGTCCCCTCCCGGAGCCCATGGTGGGGAGGTCCCCCTGGGTTGGCAGCAGGGCGAGGGGGCCGGGGCTGCTCCCCATGCCCCCGTACAGCTGCTGTGCCCTATTTTTAGCCCCCGAGGGTTGCACGGAGGGTGTTAAGCCCGTAACCTTCGGCCCATTTCACGCTCATTGCAGGTCAGCACAATTGGCCCCACCGCGGACTGGGAGACCATGTAGGGCAAACAGGAGGGAGAAGGAGGTGCAGAGGGGACAGGGACTTTGTGTCAGGCTTTGAAGGTCACAGGAAATAAAGCCCGTGACCAGCACGCTGGCAGGAACATCCCTGTCGGAGCGCCCGAGGGATATTTCCCTCTCCCTGCAGGGGATGGCTTGTGGTGGGCACTGGGGTTGCAGTTGTGCCCAGCCATGGTGGGTGATGGCCCCTCTGGGTCAGAGGAGACACACAGACCCCAGACAAAGCCCCCAGGACATTCAGGGTCACCTCTGCCTTTTCCTGCCCCCCCTTCTCCACTTCGACTGTCACTTCTCTTCCAGCACTGCAGGTCACCAGTTATTTTGGGGCCAAACTGACAATATCCCCATTCCTGTCAGATGACAGGACCCTCCAGTGACCCAGGCTGATTCCCAGGTCACGAAGGCCAGACAAGGGCATGCTGGACCCCAACCACCTGGGGTTGGCAGGTCCAATGTAGATGTTCCCCTCCAAGCAGCTCCTGAGGGGTCCCACGGGAAGGTGACCTGAAGGACAGGGGTGGGAGCTGCGTTCCATCTGGGAGCTGAACTGGGAGCCCAGATGCACCTGCAAGTGACGTGCCAGCAAAGGATGGGGCAGGTCAGGGAGGGCAGAGCAAGGGTGACACTGGCACCCAGTTTGGGCACGCTGGGGAGCTGTGGTGGCAGCTGCAGCTCCGTCATGCCAGGAAACTGGGAGCCACTGGGAATGCAGGCAAGCTGGGGTGCAGCCTGCCCTTCCCAGTGCCTGCTGCTGGCACGGCATGAGCCTCCCAGTGTGACCTGATCCCGGCACAATGGAGATACAACCACCCAGCATCCCAGCCATGGCAAACTGGGTTGTGCAGTCTGGGGCTGGCACTGTCCTGCCCTGGTCTCTGTGGCCAAGTCCAGCTTTGCTGAGGTCCCACCAATGCTCCACTGGACACCATCCCATGGCTCCTGCATGGACACAGCACAGGAGGGCTGCTCGTGCCCAGCACTGCCCGCTCTCCTCCCGCAGCCTGGGTGGAGGTGGCATTTTTTCCTGCTTGGCATCTGGTTGCCAGCTGGAGTACAAAGGAATTATTTTCCTCTGAAATACTCCCCTGGCACTAGGCGTTTGGGGGGATTATTTAGACTAGCAGCAACTGTTTGTAATGGAGACAGTATAGCCGTGATCTTTTATTTTTGGCACCCGTTGACTAATGTTAAATTGCAGTTGGAGCCTATGGAAAATACGGATGGATTCTCCTGGGCTGCAGAACAAACTCATTGTGTCCCCGCCAGCTGCACGGCGAGGCAGATGCTTTCCTAGTGAAGGGACTCTCACAATAAATAGCTCCTGAGTCGGGCTCAGCCCCTGTGCTGGGAAGCCCCTTCCTCCTCCTCCCTCTCACCCTGCCACTCACCATGGCTGGTGTGATGCTCTCCCGAGTCAGGGCTGGGGAAGGACTCTTTTCACCTGCCAAGTGCCCACAGCTCTGCTCAGAATTGCTATTTTTACTCCTTTCCCCCCGTTTTTTAGGGCTGCTTTGCCACCTTCCCGCAGTGCTTTGTGGTGGGTGGCAGCCTCACCTGGCACAGCCGTAGAGCCCCCTGCTAGCTCAGCTTTGCCTCCCACAAACAAATCTTTGCACTCAACTTCTTGCCACAGGGGCAGAAAATTGCTCTGGAACTAGAGAAGGTTTAGGGGTGAGTTTAAACCTCTTGGTAACAGCCAGGACTGCTCCTTCAGGGCCTCCCCGTGCTGGTGGGTGCCAGCACGGGTGACACTGACCGAGCTGTTCTCATCGTTTAGAGCCACCCAGCCCCAGCTCGGACCGCAGTGCTGCCAACATCCCCCTGCCGGCCACAGAGCCCCGGCTGCAGGAGAAGGTGGAGGATGGCAGCCCTGAGGAGGAGCAAGACAGTGGCACTGCCAATGCCTCCTTGCCCGGCGCCGCTGAGGAGGGAGGTGGAGAGGGGGAGGAAGAACCCGTGGGTGGCCTGAGCAGGGGCCTGGGGCCAGGAGACAGCCAGACAGAGGAGAGCACCAAGGAGAAGGGGCAGGAGGGACAGAGCCCAGGGGAGGATGCCATGGCAGCGCATCATGGAGGGAGCCACAGGCCTGGCACACAAGATGCCATCCATGCCCCAGAGGATGAGGAGCCTGGCATGGAGAAAGGAAGCTCTGAGGAGCAAGGGCAGCCTGAGGAAGAGAAAACAGAGGAGCCAAGAGGAGCACCTGTTCTGGGTGGGGGAGAAGAAGGGGATGAGCAGAGCTCGGAGGAAGATGATGAGCAGGGAGAGCCTGAGGAAGCTGAACACAGGGGGTCTGAGGAAGATGGAGCCAAGGGAGAGTCTGAGGAGGAGGGAGACTCTAAGGAGGAGAAAGAATCTGAGGAAGATGGTGAAACTGAAGAGAATGAAACTGAAGAGAGCAACAAGGAAGCAGCCAGCACTTCTGACAAAGTGAGCCAAGGCAAATCAGCAGCTGACAGCATGGAAGAAGCCAGGGATGGCCCTGCCAGCTGCCATCACCCACCCTGTAGGGATGCAGCAGAAGACCCGCCAGCAGCAGTGGAAGACTCACCAGCAGCAGAAGATCCACCAACAGCAGCAGAAGACCCTCCAACATCAGAAGACGCCCCAGCAGTGGCAGAGAACTCCCCTGCAGACAAGCCCCCACCAGCAGACACAGAGGTCCCCAGCACCCCCCCAGCTGCCGCCGAGCCCAGGCACAGCCAGATAGGTTGGAATCTTTTCTTATGGGTGTGCTGTAGCAGCGAGAGTGACCTACTATCAACCCCGGTGGAGCTGAGCTTGGCACATTAAACCTCGCCTAGTGCATGGCCCTGCCCTAACGCTTGTGCTTCCCCACCTGCCCCTAACACGGCCGTGGGCAGCGAGGGCGCAGCAGGAGCCCACAGGTGCTCCTCATGCAGGTGCTCCTCACAGCAGTACCAAAACTGGCTGATATTCCCCTCCCTCCGCTTTAAGTCCATGATTTCTCCTCAGAGATGTGGACATGGATAAGATTTGGAAGCCCCAGGCCCCTTCCAGCACACACAGACATCTTAAGGGTTCTTTATCCTCCACCCACAGAGTCCTCTGGACCCTCAGCTTGGTGCAGGGGCAGGATGCTCCCAGGATGGTGGGTCTCTTCTCCACCAGCTCATAGGGAAGGTGTGAAGAGCTAATCCAGGCCCCCACTCAATCAGAGAAAGGCTAAGGAAGAGGGACACCCCCCACCATGATTTCCTGGAAATCCTTGTAGACTTTGGCCCATGGATTGGGCAGTGACCATCAGACCCAGCTGAGTCTTTTTTTTTCTTTTCTTTTCTTTCATCTATTAAAGTCCCAACTCAAAAACCCACTCATTTTTCCCAAAAGGCAAACCCAGATTGTTCTCTGTGGCTTCACTTGGCAAGTCAAAAGGTCTTCCTCAGCCCTATGCTCTGTAGATGCTCAACACATTCTCAGACCTGTCCCAAATCTCCCCTTACAGCCCAGCCCATCTCCCCTTACCTAAAAGCCCTTGGAGGCTGTTGGTGTGCCAGCAACTCCCTGGTGAGGACACCTCTGTCCCCAAGTTTTGGGGACACTGGGGTGCCTTCCCTGGATGGAGGCATCTGGCTCATGCTCCCCCCGTGTGGTCTGGAGCCACGAGGCACAGGGCACCACGCCGAGGGCTCCAGGGGGACATGGAGGCAGGAGTGGGAGAACTGGGAAGGACCAGCCCTGCTGGCAAAGGCGAGGCAGCCACGATGTGTCAGGCTGACCTGCCCGCCAAGAGCCAGAGCCTGGCCTCGTGAACCCTGGCTCAGTGTGTGTTTTTGGGGGGGCAAAGAGAGCTGGCAGCACAGAGGCTGAGCCCCCACAGGGCAGCAGCTGCTGGGTGAGCACCGGGGCCCCACGGAGCAGCAGCTGCCACGTGCTTGTGCTACACCCCAACCCCGGGAGCCCCTTCCAGGCACGTCCTTCGCATTCCCCAGGAGCAGCTAGCCCTTCCTCGGAGCCAAGCAGCCATCCGTGATGCTTCCCCCCCAGCCACAGCCCTGGCAGCCCCCAGGGAGCCGAGTGAGAGGGGAAGCACGCGGCATGCCAAGGGTGGCATGGGGTGGGTGTGCTCCCCATGCCCTCTCCCCAGCGGTCGCTTGTGTGAGCCCTGTGTGGATTCTCCCCTCTGGCATTAACAGGCCTCTTGCTTTCCTCCTCCAGAAGAGGTTGAAGATGCCAGCGAGCCGACCAAGCGCGACCGATCCCACTTGGAGAACACCCTGAAGCTGAATGAGGAGAAACCTGCCGATGATGTCTCTGGTGAGGGGGCCATGCACACCCTGCTCCTTCTGCCCACACCATCCCTGAAGGACAGGCTGCTCACCGTCCTGCACTAAGAACATGGATGGGATTTTCCTCCCCTAGAGGGTTTTTGATTCTGACTTTCCTTCTTGTAGGTGTAATAATGCCACATCTTCAATAACTGCCCTTTGGCTGCTCTTGGGTTAATATATTTAAGGTATTTTAAAGACAGCCCCATGGGCATACAAGAATTAGGAGGGTAGGGAGGCTGGAAGATGCAGATGATGAATCAGGCACATCCCTGCGCAGAGAAACCTGGGGCATCTCATAACAAAGGGTTGGGATTTTTGTTCCAGTTATTTATGGGGTTTTGCTACTCTAAGAATTTGTCCTGCTGGCCCTGTGGGCAGTCTGGGCTGGGAAGACAGTGATAAGAGATACTTTGGGGAAAGATCCTCCTTTTTTTCCACGAAGCAGCTTAAGGGCTGTGCCAGGGAGGCCTGGCACACTGGTGGAGGGATTTTTGGGATAGTGGGTGTTGAGTGCTAAGCAGCACTTACAAGGGATGTTCCTTCCATCAGCTGCTGGCAGCAGATTGGGACAGTGCCCAGCAGGAAACATTAGCAGTGGGGTGGGGGGGCATCAAAATCATAGAATCTTAAAATTATTTGGATTGGAAGAGACCTTGAAGACCACCCCATTCCAACCCCCTGCCATGGACAGGGACACCTTCCACTAGCCCAGGTTGCTCTAAGCCCTGTCCAACCTGGCCTTGGACACTTCCAGGGATGGGGCAGCCACAGCTTCTCTGGGTAAAATGAGTGACTGGGATAAATCCGACCAAGATTTCAGCTGAGCCACCCTCAGGACCTGCAGGGAATTTCCCTCCTGTAGGGGATGCCCCAAGGAGGGACTCCCCCCAGGCACTGGGGTTTGCCTTTCACCTGGCCACATGCTTTTCCCCCCAGGAGTACTGCAGCGGCTGAGGAAGATCTACCACTCCTCCATCAAGCCCCTGGAGCACTCCTACAGATACAATGAGCTGAGGCAGCATGAGATCACAGGTAATGCCATGGGCACTGGGGCCTCCAGCACCACCAGCTCCTTGGGATGCAGATAACAGCGCAGAGAGCAGATCTTGGAAAGCCTTGGATAGAGTGTCTTCCTTTGCAGCATCCCAAGAAGTCCATGCACATGCTGGGCTTAGGGCATGTGAACCCAGTGGCAGGGATTCCTGCATCTGCCTTAGCCCATCTGCTGTCAGGGCCATCTGTGTGGGCTGAGCATTGAGCCCTGCCTGCTTTGGGTCCCCCACCTGCTCAGCATCAATGCCCTGTCCCTCTGCCAAGCAGAGATCATGGCCCAATGAACCAGGCTTGGCAAGGAAGCTCAGGACCTCTCAAGGCTGGGGGTGAGCTTCCTGGGGGTGGCTGGAGCTGGCATCCTTCCTGCTGGGTACAGGACACAGCCATGCAGGCAGGGTGTCCCTCAAGCTCCACAGCCTTCACTCATCCCAAGAGTTAGAGCTTCCAGCCCTTGGCAGTCTCAGACACACTGAGAGGTGAGCAGGTCCCTGTCGCCCCTGGCACGGTGTGAGCCCAGACACACATGTGTCCCTCCAGGAGAGGAAGGCCTGCCCCAAGATGCTCACAGGATATAAGCAGCTCTTGTGAACTACAAGCAGCCTCATTTTCCAAGCACAGAAGGCTCAATCCTATGTTTGAAATCCCTGTTCACTGGGGTAACTCTCCTATGATGCCCTACCTAAGCCCTGTCCTGAGCCAGTGCCAGATGTCCCCTGAACACCCAGGGGATGCTGGAGTCCCTGTTGCCAGTGTCCTGCACCTTGATGCCCACATCCACCTCCTGCCAAGATCCTGAAGTTGTCCTTCCTGTCCTGCAGCTCTGCCTGCACCCCCAGCTTTCCAAGCCCCACCACCTGAAGCCATGCTCTCTCTCTGTGTGAGGCAGGACCAGGATACACCCTCTCAACATATCTGCCTTTCACAGCTGGACTCGCCCCACCAGCACACAGGGCAATCCCCCGGGACACATCCCTGTAGAGCAGAATCCCCATTTTCCAAGCATCCTCACTGCAACTCCTAAATCTGAGTCAGATGTTCCATACCATCTCCCTACCCAGTCAGAGAAGTCCAGCATAGAGACAGTGGGGCACACAGGGAACTCATGGGGCAGGGGCAGGGCTGTAGAGTCCTCAGCACCAGCCCAGATCCTGTCCCCTCAAGACACAGAGCACCCTTGACATCAACCACCACCCACCCCTGGGATTCTGGAAGGGGTGGGTCTCATGAAACACCAGCTGTGCCCTTGCCTGGCTTGCTCTGTGCTGGTGCCAGTGGCTGGGGACCATCATCTGCTTGCCATGTGGGAGAGCCACTGAGGGTCACAGCAACATGCCCTACTGCAGCCTGTCACCCCATGGCTGCTGGCTTGTCCCCTGCCACAGCCAGCACAGCACTGCCACGTTCCTGAGAAAGGAGCACCAGGAACACAGGGATGAAACACCCCAGCATGCGTTCCCCACAGTCTGGTCCTGTCTCCATCCTGGAGCTCACAGGTCCAGCAACATCCCAGCCTCCTCTCCAGGCTCTTCTGGTCCATGCTGGTGGCATTTCCTGTCAACTCAGCCTGGGACACAGTTTGGGAGGGTATCAGGGATTACAGCTGGTGGGCTCTAACCCTCACTTTGCTGTTCACAGCCAGAGGATGCAGACCCCAGGCTCAGTTCCCAGCCCTCAGGACATCCCACCCTGCCCTTCATCCATTCCTTGCTCAAGCAGCCACCTCCCTGCTCTCTTTTTGGGAGGAAGGAAGTGTTTCTCAGGCTCCTGCTGCCTTCTTCCCTCTCAGCTCCTGGGGAAACAACCACTAACCACTAAACCTGGTTTTTCCAGCCCCTCTCCAACCTGGCTCTTGAGCAGGATCAGACAGCAGGTCCTGGTGTGCCTCACAGCCTCACCTCAATGCTCTATGGTCTGTTCCATGAGGAACAGCCATCCCAGGTCAGCTCCCAGCACACATCTCTGTGTCCTACACAGCACCCTCATGGTGCAGGTGCAACCCCAGCACTGCCTCAGGGAAGGGCACAGGGATGCTGCATTGCCTGCAGTCCTTAGCCCAGCTGTGACACAGCCTGGCCATGCTCCCCTCCACAATATTTCTGTGGCCACCAAACTCCTTGAAGGATCTCTGACAGCCCAGCCATAGCCTGGCCCACACAGCCCCATCCTGGTAACCTCCAGCTCAGCAGTGTGCCTTGCATACCCACAGATCCAGCTTGTCCCAGTCTCTCATTAGCAGTGTAATTAGAGAAACCTGCACATTAGTTACAGGGTTGGCACAGGGAACCCTCTTGACCTTGCAGGGCAGGTGAGGGCACGTGGGGCTCTGGGAATCTTCTCCGCCCTTCCCCTGCAGGATGTCCCTGCCCTGAGCAGGTTCATTCCATCACTGGTGTCCCTGCAGGGTGGGAGAAGCCCCCAACCTCACCCCTGTGCCCCCCCATGACAGGGGGGAGGCTGGAGATTGCAGAGCTGCTGGCTCAGCTGGCTAGGAAGAGTGGGACAGCTGGGAGAGTGGCAGGGCAGGACTGTCATGGAATATGTGTGACCTTTGGAGCTGTAAGCCAATCCAGAGGGGTGCCGTCGCAGGCACCCTCGCCCCTCCATTACACAGCAGCCTTCCATTTTGTCTCCCTTTCCCTCAGCTCTATTCACAGCAGTGTCATCCAAGGAGCCCCTCTGCTCCCCACAACATGTGAGAACACCCATGGAATTGAGTGTCACCTGTCCTGGGGGAGTTGTGGCTGTCACCATTGATTCTGAATTGTCAGGGTGCATCCCAGAAAGCTCCCACACACCCTCTGCTTTAGCCTGGCAGATGCCATCTCCTTCTCCCTGCCTGCCACCCTCCTGACTGCGCTCTGCCATCCCACGTGGATGCAGGCACGCTCCAGCTGGGTCCAACTGTGTGCTTGGAGGGACTTTCCCTAGCTGAGGGTCAGGGATTCTCCCAGTCCAGCTTGCTGTGAGGTCATGCCAGGTTGTGGTGCATGCTGGTGACCCTAATTACTGATATGTGCTAATTAGCAAGTGTCCACAAGTAAGAAATGACCTCCCAGCTGCCATCACCAGCCACAGGGGTGGGGTACAGGTGACCCCAGGACGCTTGCCAGGTTGATGGCTGTCCTAGCCCTGGCTGGTTGAGCTCTGTGTGCTCAGTGAATGCCTCTGGGAATTGCAATAACCCTCTGACAGCGCAGGTTTGGGGGGCAGGACACCCCGAGCCACATCCCTGTTGTGCAGGGAGATGGGTTCAGTGCTCATCCTGGGAGCTATGGGTGGCTCACAGGCTGCAACTCCATCTCCACTGCTGGGAATGTGGCTGTCAGCTCCCTCCTTGTCCTGGGCCAGGCCTGGGCTGCTGCCTCCCTCCTTGGACTCACGGTTCCTTTTCTCTCTCCCCGTGTCCCCTGCTAACAGCTTACCCCGGACGCACCCTGGGCTCCTCGGCCACAGGTTGGTATCGCTGCCTGCCCCTGCATGCTGCCAGCGCTGCCTCAGCTCTCGCTGCCCTCTGCCTTTCCAAGGCCCCTGTCTCAGCACAGCCACGCTTCCCAGGCACTGAGCAGACCCAGCAGCACCTGCCATGCCATGGCACCCTCTGGGGCCAGTGCTCCCAGCCCTTCCAGAGCCTGGCACATGTGTCGCTGTACTTGTCCCAGCCTGACTCTGCGTCCCAACTGCCTCCCCCTTCCTGCAATTCCCACCTTTCCCAGGCCCTTTCCCTCTCAAGTTAAGGCTGGCCGTGGTAGTTTAGGGTAGTCCTACAGGGACAGCTGAGGGAGCTGTGGGGGCTCAGTCTGGAGAAAAGGAGACTCAGGGGAGACCTTCTCACTCTCTGCAACTCCTTGGCAGGAGGGGGAGCTGGGGGAGGTCGGGCTCTGTTCCCAGGGAACGGGGACAGGACAAGAGGAAATGATCTCAAGTTGTTCCAGGGAAGGTTTAGGTTGGATATTGGGGAAATTTCTTCATGGAAAGGGGTGGTCAGGCCCTGGCACAGCTGCCCAGGGCAGTGGTGGAGTCACCATCCCTGGTAGGATTTAAATGCCATGTGGATATGGAACTTAGTGGCGGCCGTGACAGTGCTGGGGGAGTGGCTGGACTTGATAATCCTAGAGGTCTTTTCCAACCTAAACAATTCCATGATTCTGTGTCGGACCTGTAGATTGATCTCTCATCCATTGCATAACTGAAGGAGCCTAGCCAATAGCCCACACTGCAGGGGGGACCTCTTCCCACCCTTCAGCCTCCTACATGCAGAAACTTTTGTGAATGTCCACCCTTGATCCCTCCTGGCTGCAGTTTAAGCCGCAGCTGTCCCAGTAACACGGGCTGGCCCCTGCCCGGCGGCCTCAGCCCCCTCGGGAGCCTGAGCTGGCTCCTCTCCCTGCCTATCCTGCTCTGGGTGTGCTGCCAGGTCCCCCTGGAGAAGCAGGAGATGGGAGATGGTCCAAGAAATGCCAACCAACACCCTGGACCCTGTGCTGGGTCATGGGGGCAATGCCCCCGCTGAGACACAAGCAGGGGAATCCCACCTTCTGTCCCTCCTGTCCCACCCTACGGTCACACTGCCACACTCTGCTGAACTGGGCTCCTCTGGACATGGGCACAGCTCTGGCAGAGCCCTGCCAGTGCCTGCAGGCCCCCTGGCTGGCTCCCTGTTGTGCCAGCATGCCGGTAGCAGAGATACTTATGTGGATATTTATAGCATATTCCGATAGCTGTCTTATCTCTATCTCTGCTTTAGGCACTCGCAGGCTGCCTGGGTGGGTGTGGGCACAGGGGGCACACGGTGTGGAGGAGGCACAGGCCATCTGCAGCCACGTGGGCTCGTCCCTCCATCTGTGGGCACACGTGTCTTGAGGATACTCGTGGATGTTGAAGAACTGGCCAGCCCTCAGAGGGGTGCTGGATCCACGCCATGGGCAGGGCGGCTGGGGGTGTTTGTGGTGCAAGGATGGGGTGGCAGCAGAGGTGATGCTGGGAGAGTCTCTCCAGGTGTTTCAGCCTGCCTGGGTGGTTTGGGAACAGAGAAGACCTTCGTGTCCATGACTCAGTCTCAACCAGAAGAGGAAAGAGGTTTTGCCAGGTCCTCTGCCCTGCCCAGAGTCCTCGGGACAGACTTGCACATGGGGGGTGAGCTGGCACCAGGCCCTTCTGCTGGGCTTGAGGGCAAGATGAGGGAACACCTGCCTCAGGTTAATCATAGAATCATGGAATGGTTTGGGTTGGATGGGACCTTGAAGATCATCCAGTTCCACCCTCTGCCATGGGCAGGGACACCTTCCACTAGCTCAGGTTGCTCCAAGCCCCATCCAACCTGGCCTTGGACACTTCCAGGGATGGAGCAGCCACAGCTTCTCTGGGCAACCTGTGCCAGGGCCTGCCCACCCTCACAGCCAAGAATTCCATCCCAATATCCCACCATCCCAGTGCCCTCTGCTAGCAGGAAGCCATTCCCCCTTGTCCTGTCATTCCAGGCTCTTGTCCCAAGTCCCTCTCCAGCTCTCCTGGAGCCCCTTTAGTCACTTGGAAGGGGCTCTCAGGTCTCCCCAGAGCCTTCTCTTCTCCTGCCCCAGAGCAGCAGTGGTCCTAACAAAGGGCAGCTTGGCACTGCCACATGGAAAAACCTCCCGGAAACCCACTGCTATTGGAGAAAAAAACTACTTGGACATGCAAACTGGAACTGCAGTTTGCTCAAGCCCCCAAAACTGAGCAGCCCGAGCAGACACAGGTTGTGTTCTCTGAGTGCTATCTCCCAGGATTTTAGGCATCGGAGGGATGAGCTGGAGCTGGGAGCGAGCAGCCACAGGGTGGCTGGAGAGAGCCGCGTGATGGAGCTGCCGCCAGCCCAACTGAGCCCAGCCCAGCTCAGCCTGACCCAGCCCAGCCCAGCCCAGCTCAGCCTCCAGCGAGCTCCTGCTCTTTTCCGCTGTCCGGACCATGAAGGTGACCCAAACTGCTGCTGACAGGCATGGCACGGGGACATAGCAGGGACAGATGCCAGGCCAGCATCCTCCCGGGTGCGAGATGCTCCTTGCTCTGCCGGACTCCGGGCAGCAGCAGGAGAATCCACACGTGGCCTCCCGATCGGGGAGCTGCATCCCAGCCCACGGGGTGGAGATGGGTTCACAAGCCGTGGGCGGGCTGGCAGAGGGGCTGCCCCTTGGCAGAGGGGTGGAAGTGCAGCGGAGCCGGAGCTCCCCGGTGCCCACGTTCACGGAGCCACCACACCTAGCCAGGGACGTGTTATGAAAGAGCACACGAAACACCGCCCCAAAACTCTGGCACAACATCACAGGGATAATAATAGTAATAATAACAGCCATCCGAAACCCAATTACAGCTGGCAAGCAAGCAGAGCAGCGGCGACAGAGCGGCAAAGGAATGATTAATAATGGAAGTCTGAGGTTTCAACATTTGTTTTGGTCCGTGTGAGAATGTAAGGTGGGATCCCCCTGGCTCGCAGGCAGGGAGCAGGAGGCAGAAAGGGCCGTCCATCCCCTGCTTTGGAGGTGCTGCCCTGCTCTGGGGAGGAGGGCTGAGCTGCATGGATGCAGCTGTGCCCTGTGGAGAGATGTCCCCAGCCCATTCCCTTCCCTGGTGGTGACATGGTGGCTCTGCAGGAGAGGACTGGAACACTCCTGCACCCACAGTCAGATGGATTCAGTGCCCTCCAGTGCCCTCAGGGCAGGAGCTCAGCACCATGGGGACTGTGTGGCTTCCCCTACCTTGGAGATGGATTCCTGGTTTATGGAATGCTGCTGGCTCCTGTGTGGGCAGCAGCCATGGAAGAGCAGGGCCTCTCAGCTACCACAGGGAAAACAGCCCTACCTTAGGTGCAGGGATGAAGAGAAGGTGCTGAGGGCATCTCCTTGCCTTGGGTCATGGTGGAAGGCTCAGCTCTGGTTGAGACAGCAGCTCCCAGCTCCTCTGGTGTCATCCAGCCCATTGTCTGGCTGGAGTCCTGCAGGCAACCATAGGATGAGCGCTTTCCCACCCCGAGAGCAGGATGGGGTTGGTTCCTGCCCATGGGAACTCACTCACCTGGATTTTACTTCCATTCCTGGCCTGATATGGACTTGAACTGACCCTATCAGTCTCCTGGTTATCCTGGGCACAGCCTGGGGACTGGAATGGGCCAGGGCCTCTTCCAGCCCCTTCCTGCCTGGTGTCCTGGGAGCTGGAGGGTGGAGCACTGCGGGCACAGGCTGATTGCAAGAGTCCTATTTGAGCAGGGATTGCTCCTGGGGCACTGGCTGTGTGTGTGTCCAGGAACCTCTGTGCTCCTGGACCCATGGCATGGCACGAGGACAGGTCTTTATGGGTCCTGAAGAAAACTGCAGGACTTGAAGAGTGCAGGATGGGGACTGCAATTGACTCTCCTGCCTTTCCCCAGGCCCAAAGCAGGGCTGTTTGCCCAGCCTGCCCTCCCCACACCCGGCTGGAGCCAGGCAGTGACCTCCTGTTTGGCCAGAGGGTTGGGAGCCACGGCCCAGGGGGCAGATCCCTGTGAAGATACGGAAGAAAGGCTTGCAGGCAGTTGGCACCAGGCTTGCACGGCGCTTACCAAGGCCTGATGGTCCTGAAACCACAGCAGCTCCTTCTGCACGAGGTGTTCTCCTGGCTCAGGCATGGCCTCCTCCTTGGCATGTCCCGTGCTTTGAGGTAGCTGCCTTCGAAAAACACCCCCGTCCCACAGCCAGCCCCAAACCAGAACTGAACCGAGACAAGGTTTAAAAAGATCTTCCAGTTCTCTGTAGTCTAAGAAGGGCCAAACCACGGAGAACGTCAGGCAGCGAGGTGGGCTCTGCCACAGAGCACGGTGACGTCCCGCTCCCGGGGCCGGCGCTGGGCAATGCCTTGGCTGGTGAATGGCTGGTGGCCCCAAGGGCAGCTGCTTCCCTGGCAGCACCACCACATCGCTCAGATGAGGTGCTCGTTACAGCCAGGAGTTACTGGCGTGGCGGCGACGGCTATTGTTCCTTCACTTCCTCTTGTTATTTCCCCTCTCTGCAGATGGGGAGATCACTTCCAAGCCTATGGTGCTATTCCTGGGACCGTGGAGCGTCGGCAAGTCCTCCATGATAAACTACCTCCTGGGGCTGGACGACACTCCCTACCAGCTGTACACAGGTACCACGCTCACTGCTCTGCCGAGGGCGTGCCGACACCTGCGTTTACACACCTGCGCGGTCAGCGATTCCCAGCCATGTCTCTTTGATCCCCCTCGTTATGACAGGGAGGTTGGGATCTGCTCCATCCCACCTGGCTGCGGTGCCATGTGGAGGGACAGGTTCCCCAACACAGTCCAGGGCCTGTCTCACTCCCCAGGGTGGAGGAAGGTGTCTCTCCGCCAACATCCTCAACCCACAGTGCAGGGATGAGGCTCCCAACCCCTACAGCAGTAGTCACACCACAAGGGCCTTTGTCTTCTCCCCATCCCTCCTCACATGGAACCAGATAATTCACTGTCCCAGGAGAAAAGCCATTCCACTCCTCCCTGCTCCCACAGATGTCATCTCAGAGCCAAGAACAGATGTCCATGGCCACCTCAGCACTGTGGTAATGAGGGCTCACAGGAGGTGGTACCTGGGGCACCTTGTGCAGTCAGGCCACTTGCAGAGCAAACAGCCCCCACAGAAAAGAGAAAAGCCCTTCTGGCTTTTTCCCAAGAAGTTTGGGCAGGAATTTCATAGCCCCACAACTTGCCCTGCCCCATCTCTTGGAAAGCACACGATGCTTGTGATGCTCCCAATCTCAGGCCAGCCCTGTTGTGTCCATAGCCTGGCATGGATTTCACGCCTCTGCTGCTCCTCTCGTTGCTGCACAGGGGCAGAACCCACCACCTCCGAGTTCACCGTCATCATGCACGGCCCCAAGCTGAAGACCATCGAGGGCATCGTGATGGCTGCTGACAGCACCCGCTCCTTCTCACCCCTGGAGAAGTTTGGGCAGAACTTCCTGGAGAAGCTCATAGGGATCGAGGTGCCCCACAAACTGCTGGAGCGAGTCACCTTTGTGGACACACCGGGCATCATTGAAAACCGCAAGCAGCAAGAACGAGGTAGGGGTTCACTCGGTTCATCTAAGGGACCCCAGGAAAGATGCCATGATGATCTGAGGGGACAAAGGTGGCTGAAGCACAGTGGGGGAAGAGCCCTGGGCCAAAGCAAGGGTCTTGCACTGGAGGAGATGGTGGTGTTTGTATGCCTGTGGCTATGGCAGCAGCAGCTGAGACCTCGGGAACACACCTAGAGCAGACATTTCTGCTGTTATTTCCTGAGAACGCCTTGAGATGCTGATTGTGTGCCTGAGTTCACCAGTTAACGCCCTGTTTGTCACCCTTGCAGGCAGGCTTGGGCAATGGCTGGTGTTACAGTGGGGCCCACAGAAGCACCAGCCTGTCCCCAGAGCACCTGGGGTGCCAGGACAAATCAGCTGTGCTCCTTGAACTGGATATCTGCAATGATGTGGCTGAGGAACGTGTCCAGGGAAGGGAACAGAGCTGGGGAAGGGGCTGGAGCAGCAGGAGCAGCTGAGGCTGCTGGGGGAGGGCTCAGCCTGGAGAAAAGGAGGAGCAAGCGGGGACCTTCTGGCTCTCTGCATCCCTGACAGGAGGGGGAACCAAGTGGGGATTGGGCTCTGCTCCCAAGGAACAAGGGACAGGATGAGAGGGAACAGCCTCAAGCTGTGCCAGGGGAGGTTTAGGTTGGATATTTAGGAAAATTTCTTCACTGAAAAGGTGGTCAGGCACTGGCACAGGATGCTCAGGGCAGTGGTGGAGTTACCACCCCTGGAGGGATTTAAAAACTATGTGGTTGTGGCACTTGGGGACATGGTTTAGTGGTGGCCTTGGCAGTGCTGGGGGAATGGTTGGACTTGGTCTCAGAAAGCTTTTCCAGTCTTAAGGATCCTGTGATTCGGTATCTGCTCACAGGAGCAGCAGGAACCTCTTGCCAACAGTAGGGAGGAAGGTTTCAAGGGGCAGCTGGGGGAGACAGGTAGTCACAGGCTCAGACATCCAGGGAAGGGGTTTTACATCTCTGAAGTGTTTCAGCACCTGAGAAACAGGTTCTAGGCTCCAGGGGAAGTCCGCTGTGCCTCACACCCCGTCCAACCTGGACAGGGAACAAGGCATCGCAGGCTCAAGGTTTATCTATCCCTTGATGAAGGGACTCATCCTGTGCTGGCCAGTACTGCTGGATTTCTCTCTTTCCTCTCCTAAAGGTTACCCATTCAACGACGTGTGCCAGTGGTTCATCGACAGAGCCGATCTCATCTTTGTTGTCTTTGACCCTACGAAGCTGGACGTGGGCTTGGAGCTGGAGATGCTGTTTCGCCAGCTGAAGGGCCGCGAGTCTCAGATCCGAATCATCCTGAACAAAGCCGACAGCCTGGCTACCCAGGAGCTGATGAGAGTCTACGGCGCCTTATTCTGGAGCCTGGCTCCTCTCATCAATGTCACAGAGCCACCCAGGGTGTACGTTAGCTCCTTCTGGCCTCATGACTACCACCCGGAAACCCACAGAGACCTGTTCCTCAAAGAAGAGATATCGCTCCTGGAGGATCTCAACCAGGTGATTGAGAACAGGATGGAAAATAAGATTGCCTTCATCCGCCAGCACGCCATCCGGGTGCGCATCCACGCCCTCCTGGTTGATCGCTACCTACAGACCTACAAGGACAAAATGACCTTCTTTAGCGATGGAGAACTGGTGTTCAGGGACATTGTGGAGGATCCTGACAGGTTCTATATCTTTAAGTCCATTCTGGCAAAGACCAATGTCAGCAAATTTGACCTCCCCAACCGCGAGGCTTACAAGGACTTCTTTGGCATCAACCCCATCACCAGTTTTAAGCTGCTGTCTCAGCAGTGTTCCTACATGGGAGGGTGTTTCCTAGAGAAGATCGAGAAGGCCATCACCCGTGAGCTTCCCGATCTCTTGGGAAGCATCGGCTTGGGGAAGAAGCCCAATGTCCTCTCCTGCGATGTCACTGGCTGTGGTGAAACCCCAAAGAACCGCTACAGGAAACCCTAAGGTGATCCATAACCTAACCGTCCACGTGTTCCTACTGGTGAATGAGCTTATGTCTTATCTGTCCAAAAAGCCATGGTTTGTTAACCCTTTGAGTGCCGTGCTGGCAAAGGCTACCGTACGGTGAGGACTTTGAGTCATTGACCTTGATGGCAGGGGAAGATGGGTGGGCATAAGAAAGAGAATAAAAACTGTGAATTCCTGACATTTTATCTTTGTTCTTTCGAGTAGAAGGCAATGTTTAAGCTGTAAGTATGAGCAATGCACGGGGAGCTAGAACAGCAGCTGCTTTTCCACTGATGCCAAGAGTGCGTGAAGAGGAATTTCTGCGTCCCCGAAGCCATGAGGGAGCGAGAATGAGGGCACGGCGTGAGAGCACAGGGGAGAGCAGTGACACACTAACCCAGGCATCACCAGGAGCCCCAGCCCAAAGTGCTGGCCAAGGAAAGAGGGGCCAGGTCCCAGCTGTTGTTTTCTCTCACAAACACGCTACAAATCTCAGCAAATATTGATCTTGTTTTTCTTTCCAAGACGTCTTAAGTCACCTGGTGAGTTCTCCTTTCATTTAACAGCTGAGTTGATCTTCTGCAGCCTTCACCTGGGTGTTCACCTCGAGAAGGGGCATTTGCAGAGGTGTTTGTTGCTCCAGCCAGAAAGTTGTGATGGGATTTGCAGGTCCATGTCAGAGGAGGAGGTGGGCTGGAAAAGAGCTGTGCTGGAGGAGGGTCAGCACCCAAAACCAGGTGGTGCAACAAGGAGCTGTGAGCAGGGTTTCCTCCCCCTGGGTCAGCATAGGAGAGGGCACTTCGTGCCTGTGAGTGTCCTTAACTCAAAATCCACGTCGGCAAGTCCCACCTGCGGATCAGCAGGGCTCTGAGGGTAAGGATTTGGCAGTTTGACCCTGTTCAAGTCCATGTTGCTGATTTCTTAGTCAGACCCCCATGTTTTTGTGCTCCATGGAGGGAGGCAGGAATGGGGGGTCACTAGCTGTGAAGTGAAAAAGGTCACATCCTTTTTGCCCACCTGCTGCTTTGTCCTCTCCTGGACAGTCCAGGCAGGTTTTTGGGGCTTGTTTTCCAAACTCCTCCCATTTTAGCCATTGGTTGGCTCATCTCTGAGCATCGCTGCTCAGTCCTGAAGGAGTATTGCTTTGGAAGCACCCGGGCAGAGTGAGGTTCCCCATGGACAGCTGACCTTGAAACCTGGCCCTCATGGACAGCACGGCTGGCTGCTGACCAGAGCCCAAATCAACCAGGAGGGAGAAGTTGTCCTTGATGGACACTGGCACTTTTGAGCCCACTATGGACCTGCTGAACATCCTTCGTCCTTCCTCCTGCCAAATGCCTATCATAAGCCCTGCTCTTCAGGAACCTTCTGGAGCAGAGGGACTTACCTTTGACAGAAACAAGAGGACATCGAGATGCTGGCTGAGGCAAGAAAAAGGCAAAAGGAATGAAAGAGGGAAAGAGAAAACTGGGAATTGAAGGCTGTGTTGTGATGGGAAGGGTGTGAAGGGCAGCACCCCACGTGTCCACGTGAGCACCGGGACGTGAGCTAAGGAGAACTGTGGGAGCTCCACATCCCCCATGCACTGCGAAGAAAAGGTCCCTTGAGTCCAGGTGAGCCTGGGGGGCACTGGCCCAGGGACTTCCATGCTCCTGACCTCTGCTTCGAGGTAGGACTCTACATTCAAGCTAACAAAGCCAAGACTCAAATCTACGTTCAAGTACGGGAAGGGTCATGGCAGAGGGACCTTGCCCACAGCGTGGAGGGACTGGAGGTGCAAGGGAAGGCAAGCAGAACGTCAGAGAGAGCTGCAGCCAGAGCAGCCTGGAGAGAAAGGATGTGCTCATGAGTCAGTGCCGTGATGTCTCAAACCTGCCCAAGCACTGCTGCCCCTCTGCTGTCGTTCCTTCTTTCTTGTACGTGATCCCATTGCTCATCGGTGTCCCTCTCCGTCTCCTCCACCAGGCTGGTCTGCATGGTTTTCTCAAGAGCTAATGGAAGAGAAACACTGACAGAAACAGCCAATGCTGTTTTTCCTGCTGTTGCACTGTGTGCCACTGTCATGGTGAGCAAAGGCCACCAAACATTTCTATTTGTGAGGCTTGTATCGGGCCATCTCTGTCCTTGTAGCCCTGTCCCCCTAAAGCCTGTGGGGTAGCCAGGGCAAGGCCCCATGTCCCACAAGGAGTATTGACCTTGAAGGCACTGTTGCTCTGCTCTCAGGCCGCTCCTATTGTTCTCCCCATCCCTTCTCTGGTTTCCTTTTCTCTTGCTTTATTTTCCAGCCCTGATGGCCTCCTCTCCTCCCTTCGCCTGCCCGTTGGCACCTGCATGCCTTGTGCCCATGCCTTGGATGTGGCTTCTCCGTGGCAGCAAGAACCCTTTTCCCCCCTCTGATATGATGTGTTGGGTCCTCATTCAGAAGTGGTGGCCTGTTCCCTGCTCCCCACCACGCACGATGACTTGGCTCTGTGCTGGCTGGGGGAGGTGACAGCACTGAGATGCTTCCTCTCCCATGGATCCAAGTGGCTGTCAGTCCCAAGAGGACTGCCATTCCCAGCCCAGTGCTGGGGGAGCTTTCTTAGGAGAGCTCTGGGAAT
This sequence comes from Campylorhamphus procurvoides, assembly GCA_013396655.1. Classification (NCBI taxonomy): domain Eukaryota; kingdom Metazoa; phylum Chordata; class Aves; order Passeriformes; family Dendrocolaptidae; genus Campylorhamphus; species Campylorhamphus procurvoides. The sequence continues at coordinate 69,277 of WBMV01004155.1, read as the reverse complement.
CTGGGAGTGAAAACGAGGAGCAAGGAGGCCTTTTCATTCTGCTGAGAAACCCCAAGCACCAAGAGTACTGGGCAGGGTGAGAGTCTCATCTGAGAGCTTTGTGGGAGGGAGGGAGCGAGGGCACAGGCCTGTGTAGATGCCCATGATCATGTGCATTGGGATAAAACTGTCAGCTTGAACATCAGCCTGTCTAATAAAACCTGGTATTTTCCAAACACACTCCCTGGAGATGCCTGTTTTGTTTCTCCCGCTGGTGCGGGAGCGAGTGCTGGGGCTGGGGAGGCTGAAGGGGTGCAGCTGCAGGGACTCCCATCCCCTTCCCTGAATCCCAGCCCTGTCCCCATCCCTTGCATGGGATCTGCCAGACATCCCTAGGTCACTTGGCTGCTCTTCCAACCTGCCTTCCTGTGCCTTAGGCACAACAGGCAAAGCAAACCCCGACTCCTTTGCTTTGTGCCTCAGGGCAGAGTGATTCTCCCTGGTGGGACAGATGCTTGCTCCCACTCACCCCAGGAGATGCTGGTTGGGGACCATGGCAGAAGGAAGGGCTCAGGGACCATGGAGGAGAACAGGGGGCCAAGGACCATGGAGGAAATCAGGGATTTGGGGAGTATGGAGGAGGCTAAGGGGTCTGGGACTGTGGAGGAGGATAGGGGGATTGAGACCATGAGGGAGGGCAGGGACTCAGGGACCATGGGAAAGGGCGAGGGTCTGGAAACATGGAGGAGGGGAGGGGGCTGGGGACCCTGGGGGAAGGCAGGGAGTTGGGCATCATGGAGGAGGACAAGGACTTGAGGACCACGGAAGAGGGCAGGGATGGGGAACCACAGAGAACAGCAGGGGCTCTCACCAGCCACTCAACGGCAACTAGAACTCATGCAAGCTGCTCACTATAACCCTGCTCCTGGCCTGTCTGTCTGCCTTTCCAACTATCTGTCTCGCTCAGTAATCAAAGAAGATTGTTCCAAGAAAGCTGGAAGGAAAGAAGGAATGTCTCACTTGGCCGTGGCTTCCTTTGGAAAGTCTGGAAAAACCGTGGCATCTTGACGTGCGTGAAGGTCTGCCTGGTGAGCAGCACATTTTCCTTGCAGAGCTGCTGTAAAGATGTGAATCATGGGCCGGTAATGCTCCTGGCAGCATGAACAGCGATCCCACTGAGAGCCGGTGCTGGCAGCAGCTCTGCTCTATCTCTTGGATGGAAAAGACAAACATTTATCATTGTGACAGTGTTGGGGAAGAGCGGCTGGTGCTGCCGAGAGCCCGGGAGTGGCGGCATCCTGGCTGTACCCAGGGTGCTCCCACCAAGGGCAGCACCCAGCAGGTTTGCCAAAGGTCTCCGAAGCCCCTGAAACGCCAGCCAAGGGGTTTACAGTCCCTTTTGGTTGTCCTCCACAATCTCAACCCCACAGCGGCATCTCTGCATTTCAGGGATGAAACTGTACTGTATCAACTCATCAGAAAAGGAGCAAAAACCTTTGGAAAGGTCTGCTGGGAGCCAGAGGCAGCCCTGGTGCTCTGCCTGCTGCACGGTGGAGGTCTCCCTGTGCCACCATCCCCATCCAGCCTGCNTGGTATTTTCCAAACACACTCCCTGGAGATGCCTGTTTTGTTTCTCCCGCTGGTGCGGGAGCGAGTGCTGGGGCTGGGGAGGCTGAAGGGGTGCAGCTGCAGGGACTCCCATCCCCTTCCCTGAATCCCAGCCCTGTCCCCATCCCTTGCATGGGATCTGCCAGACATCCCTAGGTCACTTGGCTGCTCTTCCAACCTGCCTTCCTGTGCCTTAGGCACAACAGGCAAAGCAAACCCCGACTCCTTTGCTTTGTGCCTCAGGGCAGAGTGATTCTCCCTGGTGGGACAGATGCTTGCTCCCACTCACCCCAGGAGATGCTGGTTGGGGACCATGGCAGAAGGAAGGGCTCAGGGACCATGGAGGAGGACAGGGGATGGGGTCCACAGCAGAGGGCAGGGGTCAGGGACCATGGAGGAGGACAGGGTGCCAAGGACCATGGAGGAAATCAGGGATTTGGGGAGTATGGAGGAGGGAAGGGCGTCTGGGACCGTGGAGGAGGATAGGGGGCTTGAGACTATGAAGGAGGGCAGGGACTCAAAGACCATGGAAAAGGGCAAGGGTCTGGAAACATGAAGGAGGGGAGGGGGCTGGGGACCCTGGGGGAAGGCAGGGAGTTGGGCATCATGGAGGAGGACAAGGACTTGAGGACCACGGAAGAGGGCAGGGATGGGGAACCACAGAGAACAGCAGGGGCTCTCACCAGCCACTCAACGGCAACTAGAACTCATGCAAGCTGCTCACTATAACCCTGCTCCTGGCCTGTCTGTCTGCCTTTCCAACTATCTGTCTCGCTCAGTAATCAAAGAAGATTGTTCCAAGAAAGCTGGAAGGAAAGAAGGAATGTCTCACTTGGCCGTGGCTTCCTTTGGAAAGTCTGGAAAAACCGTGGCATCTTGACGTGCGTGAAGGTCTGCCTGGTGAGCAGCACATTTTCCTTGCAGAGCTGCTGTAAAGATGTGAATCATGGGCCGGTAATGCTCCTGGCAGCATGAACAGCGATCCCACTGAGAGCCGGTGCTGGCAGCAGCTCTGCTCTATCTCTTGGATGGAAAAGACAAACATTTATCATTGTGACAGTG
>WBMV01004155.1:52348-65390 GCA_013396655.1 Campylorhamphus procurvoides | reverse complement strand
CTCCTGGCCTGTCTGTCTGCCTTTCCAACTATCTGTCTCGCTCAGTAATCAAAGAAGATTGTTCCAAGAAAGCTGGAAGGAAAGAAGGAATGTCTCACTTGGCCGTGGCTTCCTTTGGAAAGTCTGGAAAAACCGTGGCATCTTGACGTGCGTGAAGGTCTGCCTGGCGAGCAGCACATTTTCCTTGCAGAGCTGCTGTAAAGATGTGAATCATGGGCCGGTAATGCTCCTGGCAGCATGAACAGCGATCCCACTGAGAGCCGGTGCTGGCAGCAGCTCTGCTCTATCTCTTGGATGGAAAAGACAAACATTTATCATTGTGACAGTGTTGGGGAAGAGCGGCTGGTGCTGCCGAGAGCCCGGGAGTGGCGGCATCCTGGCTGTACCCAGGGTGCTCCCACCAAGGGCAGCACCCAGCAGGTTTGCCAAAGGTCTCCGAAGCCCCTGAAACGCCAGCCAAGGGGTTTACAGTCCCTTTTGGTTGTCCTCCACAATCTCAACCCCACAGCGGCATCTCTGCATTTCAGGGATGAAACTGTACTGTATCAACTCATCAGAAAAGGAGCAAAAACCTTTGGAAAGGTCTGCTGGGAGCCAGAGGCAGCCCTGGTGCTCTGCCTGCTGCACGGTGGAGGTCTCCCTGTGCCACCATCCCCATCCAGCCTGCCCCCTGCTGTCCCCATGCACCCAATGCTGGGGCCAACCCTCGCCCCAAATGCCTTGTGCTGCAATTGCAAGACCTTGGCATGTTTTATGAAGCCACTCAGTCTCCTCTCAGATGGTCCTGAAAATCCACCCACCCAGTTGTCCACCCCAGAGCTGGGGCAGCCACCCTCCATGCTGGCAGCAGATGCTTGACTGGTCCAAGCTGTCATTTACAGCTCCCAGAGCAAACAAAACACCCTTTCCATGCAAGTCCCTCCTTTTTGGGGACTTTGGAGCTTTGTGCAGCTTGCACTGATCCCAGCCCTCCAGCATCCCTCTAGAAACAGGGCCTGGGCTCAGTTCCATCACCACCTCCTTGCTCAGAGTCAGAAGAGCTGCAACACTAAGTGTGGATGTACAGGGTGTAGCTTCAGGACATGTCCCACCTCAAACCAGAGTGCTGTGGCCAGTTGTGTCTGCAGAGAGCCCCAAAATCAACACATTTTTCCCAAAATGTGTATGTGTTCAGTGCAGGACACTGAACCAGGGAGGTAAAACCCAGGAGGTAAAGCTGTGTCTTGAAGAGCACGCAGGGGCTCTGGACCCCTGACCTCCTCCAGGATCCCCACAGAAACATGGAATCATTAAAGTTGGAAAAGCCCTCTAAGATCATCAGGTCCAACCATTCCCCCAGCACTGCCAAAGCCACTGCTAAACCATGTCCCCAAAAGCCACAATCACATATCTCCACTGGAGGAGGATTTGCACACTGCAAAGGGGCTTGCATGTGACATCAGCACTTCCCAGAGGGGACAGGGTGAAGGGTGGGGAGCATGACCACTCCTGGGGCTGCCTGCCTTGGGAACAGCCTAGGGGTGGGGAACAGGGATGTCCCAAAGCATTGTCTGCTTGGAGGAGATGGGTCAAGCCTGGATATTGGCCCCAAGGGGTCACCATTTGCTTCAGTACACCTGTGTGACATCCAGGGCAAGAGCAGAGGAGCCAGGGCAGCCCAGAGCCCTGGCAAGGGGATTTTCACCCCATAAGTTGTCCACCAAAAGTTATCTCTGCAAAATGGAGGGATGGGGGGCTGGTGAGCCTGGGAGGTACCCCAAAAGTGGACAAGAGGCCTGAGGGATGGCAGGGTGCTGACACGTTGCTGTGCCCAGACAGGGACTGGTGCAGCCAGTGAGTTCCCATCAGTTATTATACAGATATCCCAACGGGTTAGTGCATTCAGCTGCTCCTGCTCTAGCACACTCATTAGTGGTCATTTGATTACAGGATGCAAAAACGAGCTCTTCCAAAATACTCATATACCTATGGAAAACACATAATGAGTAATTAGTGCTGCTAATGAGAGAGGGAGTTGTGGTACCAACAACAGAACTCCATCAGCATCACGGCAATCCTGCGATCCGCCCTATCCCAGCCAGTCTGCTCTGACCTGGAATTGTCCCAGCGGCCTTTTTGGGGCAGAGGGAGAGAAAAGGGAATGAGGGTGAGTGAGCTGGTGGCCAGTGGCCTTTTCCTACCCATGGGAGCCACACGGGGTGTCCAAACCCATCTGTATTCCCAGCAAAGGCTGCCAGAGGCCATGGGAAGTGAGTGCCAGTGCCAGCACCCCTTCAGCTCCAGGTGGAAATCCAGCAGCACAGGGAATCCTGTTGCTCCTTTGCAACTCTCCAGTGCCACTGGCCTGGAGGGGGAAGTTGCTGGGCTGAGCATGTGAATGCTGCTGGCTTCTTCCTAGTTGCTGTGATTAATTATTGTTAATATTAAATTCAGCACTTTTCTGCAGGATGCAGAAGTGCTTAGGCAGAAGCCCAGCTCCTGTCCTACCTGTCATTAAAAAACATTGCAATTAAGCTCCACTGGAAGGAAATACAAGTAAATGCATCCTCTGTAAGTGGCTTCAGCTTTCCATGGACATCTGTGTCCCCCGTTTCCTCTTCGGCTGGCCGAGCTGCTTCTGTTTTCCCTCTTCCCATGACCCATATGTTGCTTTTTCTCCTTAATCCCACCCTCAGCTCCCAACGGTGAGGGTGGGAGCAGGGAGGAAAGGAGCCCCAGCTGCCTCTGACCCATTGCCACTGATGGAAAGTTCATGTCAGCTGCAGCTGCAGCCCCAGCCCTGGCCAAAATCACGGCTGTGCTCTGGGTACCTGCTCACCTAGTTGGATCCTGATGCTCTCTTTGCTCCTTTCCATGGGCAGAAATCCAAATGCTTGGTGCTTTCTGTGTGATGAAGGGGTGCTATTCCCCCAGTATAAGGCGTTTAACAAACTATTTCCACCTTGCAGTGGGTCTGGATGGGACTTTCAGCAGCTGAGATGGGTCAACCTGAGCCAGAGGACACCAAGAGGAGCTGGTGGGGGGCTGAAGGGCGACCCTCTTCTGCCTCTCTGCAGTGACTGATGGGACTACAACGTGGCCAGAAGATGTGGTTAAAATATAAGGAATGCCAGGAGAGGCAGGTGGGAGTGACAGCAATGAAAAGCCAGGTATGTCAGGTCATGACGAGTCCTGTGTCGCTGTTCCTTCCACAGAAGGTCCATAAAGCCCAAACATTGCCTGGGAAAAGGAAAAAAAAAACCAAGATAAGACTTAGGGCAAGGGAGCTGGAGATAAAAACGGGCAGTGAGGGAAAATAAACCCTGTATCAAGGGCAATCCCAGTGCCAGGAATACTACATTGGCTTCTGTGCAGAAACAGCCCAATAAATGGAGTTGGAAGAGGGGATTTATTCTTCTTTCAGGGGTTTCAACAAGTAGTTTCATGGCAGGTACAATATACACCCATGATATAAAAGAAAAAAATATTTAAAAAAAGTCATAAACCAATTTTTTTTCCAATTAATTGTTTCCTCTTGATGAGGGGACACCTTTTGGTCACAGCTAGTGGCCAAACATGCTTTTAGCTTTGATATACATTAAAGAGTGGAAAGAAATGCAGACAGTGTTTTCATGTGAGCAGCAGATTCAAAGTATATAAAAGTGGTGGGATTTTTAATAGCTGCTGAAAAAGGTTCATGGCCCAGTGCTGTGATCCAGCACAACAAAAGGTCCTATTCACACGAGGGAGCAGATCTGAGACCTCCTCAGGAATCTTAATTCCAGGATTTCTCAACATTTTTCTTTTTTTTCAAACATAAAGGATCCCAATGAACCAACTATGGAGATCCTGATATAATGTTATTTTTCTGATAAAAATGCTATAGTTTAAACTCTGCCCTGTAAACACTCAGGCCTTCAGTTCTACCTCCAGGTATCAATAATCCCCCACCATGGATATAAAGTAAGGCACATGTGAAAACTGCCTGCAGAATTGAGGCCAGCGATTGCAAAACAGTCTAAACTATAATCCTCCATTTTCATTAGTTTCTTGAAAAAGTTCTGCAGTGGGCTTGAAATCCTTCCTGTTTTGTTGAGCCAAAGGTGATTTTTCTCCCCAGGCAGTCTGAGCACAAACCTTCCCATTGGTTTTAAGTTGTCAGGCTTCAAAAATCCCATTTCCCACTAAGGACATTCTGCCCTTTTCATTGAGAGCTTGACATCGACATCTATTGTGTAAATAAAGCTAATTAAAGACAGTTATTATTGCTAGACATAAAAGTCCTCCAGCCCCACAGTCCAGTAGATTTGGCTGCTCTTGCTAAATGAAGCTTTGAGCTCTCCCAACGCTGCAGAAACACTAAACACAACATTTTCAGCTTACTGAGAGGTTTCTTCAGCCCAGCTTGTATTTTGTGTAAGACTACAGGGTTTAAAAAAGGGATCTCTTTCAGCACACAGTGTTTGCCACCTCTTTGCCTGGAGATGCAAGAGGTGGATGGGGCAGCCCAGAACATCCCTGCTCTCAGCACCCACAGGCACTGGGAGCATCCTGCATTCCTGTCTGTTCATTTTGCAGCTTAAAATAAAATTGAAATACGACTTCAGCCAAAGAACTCAACATCTTCATCCTGAGCAGAGCAGAAGTGGTGGGCTCCAGGCAGGGACCACCTGAAGCTCTGTCCTGTTGAAGAGAGAGACATCCTCCTGCTAAGTTGTCACTGCCATGGGTTGCCCTTCTGGGAAAAATCACAGGGGTAACTCCATGTTGTTGAAGTTTCCATGGTTAGTGTTTGCCCAGGGAAAGAGGTGGGTTTGGGGTGGGTTTGTAGTCAGGATGAGGTTAGGAATGTGACAATCTCTCCAAGAGCCTTGCCCACATTTCTGGCTTGGCAGAAGGAGTCTGAGGTTGTAGCAAAGTGATGGACTCAGTGCCTCCTGGTCTGGGGGTAAGACAGGGCAGGAGGAAAGACCTGGCTAAAAACCAACATATCTCCACTTAAAGTGTCTCTAGAGGAATCCACGGGCCTTGACTGTGAACTGGACACAATGAGAAAAGGAAGGGAGAGATCTAGATTAAGGCCAAATCCTTCATTAAATTGTCCAGATAAAAATATCAAGCATGGCCATCACTGTTCAGGTTATAATAGAACAAGATTTAATATGTGCTACAACTGTGACAGGGGAATGGAGTATTTCCCCTGGTTGTCCACAGGGCCAAAGCTGAGGAAAGAACTAAAACAAGGATGGGAAAAGAGGAGAAATGAGCAGACAAAGAAAAAAGCCACTTAGCCTAATAAATCTGCTTCTCAGCCCCCACTTCCCTGGTGCGTGGCTGGAGCCTTTTCTCTTCCTCTGGCCACATCTCTGCCTCCCAAAATCACCGTGGGGACTCAGGAGTGTGGAACATCCTTCAGCTGAAGACAGTGGCACATCCTCCTTTAATATTTTCAGCTTATTGAGGAGCAGGTTCTTCAGGCACACAGGAATGTAACATTAATAACTGAGATGTTTTGACTGGATGCATAAGAAACACAATCTGCTTATTTGTTTGTTTGCACTGAAGAAATTTCAGCTCCTGGTTTTGTTTTCCAAGTGTTCCAGGAATTCATTTCCCAAATTAACAGACAAGATGTGGAACAGTTTCAGGCACGAGGTGACAAGATGGGGTCACACACAGCAGCATGGTCTGCACCAAACTCCCTTTCTGAGATATCCTTTGGTAAACACCTCACCTCTGAATCCACCAAAGGTACAAATCATGAGAGACTCTGGGAGCTGGAGGAAACCTTTGGTGGGAAGCTGCAGGAAAGCCTGGCATGGGATTTTTCCTGCCATGTGCCACGAGGCACAAGGATTATTTGATTTTTGCCTATCAACAGTGACTGTCAGCACACCCATTAGCCCAGTTCGAGGAGATTCCTGGTTTATAAAAGGATTAGGGCCTCATTCCTAAATCCTGGTTACATTTAGCCAAAAAATGCTGTATTGTAGCATTTCTCCCTCTGTGACCTTTCACTGTGTTCTACGTGCCACCTTACTTTGCTCTCCAGCTCCCCTTTTTAGCAGACATCTGCTGTGTTTTCAGTTCCCAGAACTGTTACCCCCCCTTCCCTGTGGAATCAGGCATTCCCTCTCACCTCTGCCAAAAGGTATTTAATGGCTCTGCCTCACCCACACCCAGCAGGACCCAGACCTGAGGGAGGTCACCCTTTATTTCCACAATACCCTGCAGTTGTCAGGGCAGCACCATAGGTAAAAATGCCTGGGAGATGTGATAACCACCTCTGCCAAAGGGTTATGTTTTAATGTTCTCCACAACATTTTCCTCCCAATTCTTTTTCCCCCTGGTAACAGAACTAGGCATGTGGCAGAAACATGCCAGTCACTCTCAGTTTTAAACATGATTATGGGGAAGGTATTTGCTTTCACACTAAACTTGGTCTAGTGGAGAGTGTCCCTGCCCATGGCAGGGGGTTGGATCTCCAGTGTCCCTTCCAAGGCAAACCACTCATGATTCTCTGATTCTACAAATTACCCTGTATGTTTTTTTCTGGTTTCATCAACATCTCAAGCCTATCACCACAGCAAGAAATTGAAACGAGGGCTGGATCCTGTGTTGGCAAACTGGAGAAGTGAACTTTTCCCAAGCTTAAGAGCACAAGTGTGTAAAAATCTCCTTAAATACAAACTAAAAATTGATATAATAGTTTCTCAACGCCTTCCACTTCATACCTGTCACATCATGGCTAAATTTCTCAGACATATCTGCTCTGATTGGAGTAGTGGAAGTCATCTCTCTTCCCAGACAGCACTAGAGTTGCAGCCACACACAGGAAATCCCAGGTAGAGATGAGTGTTCTCCTCCACCTTTTTTTGGCTGAAAAAAAATGCACCAAAAATCCAGTATTACTGAGCTGTGTTATATTTGTTGTAAATTCTGGCCCCCACAGGGCAGAATGACAGGTTTGTGGTTAAAATAGAGCCAGGAAAAGAGCAAGTGAATCTATTCAGGGCTGCCTTTGGGAACACTCTGCTCGGCTCAGGCAGGGATGGCTCTCACCAGATCCATTCCCAGCTCAGCCGCGGTCGGGGTCACCTTTCCATCACGGATCAACCGAGACGAGGGATCAAGTCACAAAAATGCCACAGCAACTCTCTTCTTCCCAGAAACCTAAATTTAAAAAGGGCTTGGGGCACACATAGCAAATGTTTCAAGAAGTTTTACTCGGTGCAATTCCTTAGAGGGGCTTTTCTGTGGATTCGCAGCAGGTTGTTCTCCCATACGTGTGGTATGTGCAGGAGGGGACTGCATGACCCTGGAATTGTGCCCCTAAATTCTCATTCCTACCTCTTTTCAGCTGAATAATTCAAAGCAATAAATACAAAACGTGTTGCAATTTGCAACTGCACTACTGGAAAAATCAGAAAATAGTAAAATTGTGTGTTGCAGGATTTACATCTATTGCAGAAGCAACATTTTTTTCAAATCTCTACAGTTTCCTTCATAAAACTGCAGGAAAATCCTGTACCAAGGGACACCCCAGGAAGAAACTTGCCTGCAAGGTTATATGAATAGTTTAGACTTGTTTAGAATAATTTTCTTTTTAAATTGTAATCATACAAATTACTTCTACTGCTCCTGTAAAAGACAGCTCCCCTTCCCATCATGGTCTTCCCACACAAACCACTATGAAGACACGCTGACTAAATAAGAGAGCTGTGAGAATACAAAGGTTTTATTTTCTGCTCCTCTATAGCCTGGGCTTTATAAACCTTGTTTTGCAAGGTCATGTAAGTTTTGATGTTACACAGGTGGAGGAGTATGAAGGCACAGGGGAACAGTGCATGGGCATCCAGCCTTTCTTTCAGAGGAGACAGAGGGAAAGTTTCCAGGGAAAGTAAAATACAACAGGACTTCCCCTAAGACAAAGACCTGTTTTCCCTCAGCCAAGTAATGGCTGCATATCTTACTCCAGTAGGGTTTGAAAGAGGTTCCTGGTTTTACTGCCCAAAGGGAAAACCAGGAGCACTCATGGGAAGGGGGCACAGGCAAGTGCTGCCTGCCAGCCCCCTGAAGCTTCATTTTGAATGGGTGCCCTTTGGTAGAGCACCAAAAATTCCAGATGCTACATCTGCAGGAGAAAAAGCTGCCCAACTTGAGCAGGGCCAATGGGTGAATTCACATTATTGTTATTCTTCTATTTCTTGGCCTGACTCAGAGCCACAGAAACTCCTCCCTAAGTTAATCACAGAAGGATGACTTTTATATGCCTTTTCACTGCCTTCCACTTACTTGTTAAGTCTTGCTGATGCCTTTAGTGTCATTTCCCAGTATTTGACTGCAGCTCTTGGTTATTTTCACTGGGTTTTGCTGGTTTATGCTGTGCTATAAACCAAAGTTACTGCATGGCAGTGGGAGTGCCACAACTCCACCTTGGGAATGCTGGATGAGCACCACTGTAGCTGATCTCTAGTCAGTGGTCACATTATTGTACCCTGTCTTCTTGGCCCTCCTTTCTTAATGGCTTCAGCCTTTGCTTCAGCCTGGTTGTAGCCTGTCCCATCTCCCTAGTCTGAATGTCCTGAGAAGCTGCAAGTAGATAGAGCAGGAGCTTATGCTGACTGGAGGTGACATCAGTGACTGCCACTTGTACAGCCCTTCTCCTGCTCTTTACTCCTTGCTACTTCCACACCCACACAGTCCCGCTCACAGCAACATTAACACTCCTATTTTGAGTCAGAAAATGCCTTCTTCTTTCCCTTTCTCTTTTTAAAGAAGCAGAGTGTCATGCAAGTCCCTCCACTGCGTGTTCATAGCTGTAAAAGCCCGTTAGATGAGGCTGTCTTTGCAGACAACAGTGGTACTTCCTCTCTTCGGAAACGGAGCAAGTTTCTATTTTGGGCTGTGATGACTCAAGGGTGAGGTACCCGAGCTGATTCAGCAGCTTGGCAAGCCAGGAGAACTGCTGGTTATGAATGGAATGAGCAATAAATTTTAAGTTTGTCTTCGTCTTACAGAAATGTATATTTGAGTGAAGCCACCTCCTGGTGGCAGACATTTGGCCAAATAAGCAGAATATTCTGCACTGCTTTCAGCCAAAAGACCACTCCAGTGAGACAACCATAAAGCCTGCAAGTAAATCCTGATACCATGGGAGTCAGAGATTCCCACCAGCCAGACCAGGACATATCCTCCCTCTTGAGACACATCAAAAGATCCAAGTCACATAAAAAGATCTTCTACTGCTTACTCACTTATTTTATCTGTGCATCTGGTACACAAAATGGTCTCAGTAATAAGCTGCACAGCAATTTCAGAAGGATGAAAACACACAACACCAAACCAACCTGGCCACCACGGGGAAGTGAGAAGAATGCACCACCCACTTACTCAGCTTCCGTGGCTTTGTATGGAAAAGATGGCAAAGGTAACCCTTGTGCTCTTCTGCTGTGGAAAAACAAAACAGGCATGGTGATACTTGAATAATTTTAAAAACCAAGGAGCAGGAACAATGTTTGACAATATTTTCTAGTGTTTACCTGTTAATCTGTGAACAGAAGTCAGAAAACTTGTGGGGTTTTGGTTTTTTTAATGAGTTGTTTCACCTAGAGGTTACTAGGATTCAAAACAAAGCTTGCAACAAAGGCTGCACGTCCACAAGGAGGGAGACTCAGAAGTTTGTAAGAAAGTGAGATGTTGCCACTTATTAAGGTAAAAAAGGAGGAATGGGGCACCTGAGCTGTCTCACTCAAGCCTTTCTGTCTGTGGCAGATTAAAACAGATTTGAACATATTTGCCTCCAGTATTTATGCTGTTTCCAGGCAGGATCAATAGCCCACGATGCCTGTTCTTTCAGGCTGCAAGTTTTCCTTTGACAGCACACAATGAAAGCTGCAAACTTCTTAATAGCATTCCTCCTCCCCAGCTGCACCAACCACGCTGGCATTAAGGCACGCCGTTGTTCCAGCCAGCCATCCCATGTCATCTTCTGCTGCCTCGGGAAGGCGGTTTGTTAAGTCTAAAAAAGCACCATGTGGGTTGTCACATTTCAGAGCCCCCTAAATAGCTCCGTGTGGCTCCATCAGATAAGCAGCAAAGTACAATATTATGAACGTCAAACAAGAGCTCATCATTAGAGCTGACAAAGCTGTGCCTCGGAGAGGGGAAGTAAACTCAGTTCTGGAGATTAAATATGTATATTTAGTGACATGAAGTTAAGAGAACTCTGTAAGGAGGATTTGTATTTGCCCAGCTATTGCTCTGTAAAGGATGTCCTCTAACTCGGTCTCTGAGAAAGGAAACCCATCAAAGTATTTTGGAAAAGTGGTCAGAATTCTCCACAGGAGACCAGCACAACCCAGAAAGAATCCAAGACTCAAAATCCAGCTCTTCCAGGATGTGCTCAGTGTGGTTGCTAAGAAAGTGATCCAGAGGAAGCATCTTCCTTGAAGGATGCTACAGAAAGTACCCCCTCAGGCAGTGAGAAATATAATACAGGCTGTATTGTATTCCATGGGGTTAAACTCCAACTGGGTAAAAACAAACCAGAAGGTGGCAAGGAGATACAACTTCAAACCATTTCTTGCCCTCTAAAACAAACCTTACTCACACTTGAAGCAAACCCAAGCATCAGTGGCATTTCTTGTTTGCTGCTTACATGTATTTATTCTTGAATTCAACAGAGGGAAAAAAATCACAATAAAAGCAAAGTGAAATTAAAAATTCAGTCTTTCAGGAGACAGCATTAGGTCTGTCCCACCCACAAGAGAGCTAATGAAAACGAAGACAAGATAACTGTTCTCTGGCTGCACACAGAGTGTGTTTCCATGGAACTTGATAATGACAAGGGAAGCTGGGGAATGGCTGGGCCAGTAAGTGCTGGGCAGCTGGTCCACCCAAAAGATCAAGAGGAGGAGCAAGATGGGAGTCCACGAGTTACAAACCTAATGGGAGCTTCTTGGGGGAGTAAGGATTCTGAACAACCAGTTTCAGTAATTTCAAAGGCTTCAAATTTCACTACAGTCCAGGCAAGCAATATTTTACTTATTTACTGCCTGTTTATTCTCAGTCGTCCTGGATCCACGAAACTGAATGAAGTCCTGACTTTGTTGATGCCAGAGAGAACACACGCATCTTCAGCTGGAGGGAAATGGACCCTGGTGTTCTTTTCAACAACATTCTCACTTACTTAGAAATAATAATGGCTTAAACTGTTTTATGTCCTTCACCATATTTTAGCTCTTTCTAGTTCCTACTTTTTTCAGAGGGTGTTTGGGAAATGCAGCTGACCCAGACTGGCAGTGGATCTCAAAAGCAACAATAATAAGCCAAAACTATAATTAAAAAAACCTATAAAGATCTGTGCTGGAATGTCAGGACCTCTTAAATCTCAAAAGTTCAAATCACACAATTTCTACAACAAAAATCTTACAGGTTTACATAATAAAGTGAGAAAACACATAGTTTTACCTTAAAGTCTTTGCCAATGAGTTGACTTTTTTTCACCATGTCGTTGAATCCTTGGAAGTTGTTGCACTTCTCTAATCCTCCAGATTAAATAAATTCATCATCCTTTATGAAGTAAAAATGTAACTTAAAAGTACATTTAGATGAATCAATAAAAAGGTTGGAAAGAAGTTTTAGTAAATGTATCAATTAATAGGCAAGCCCAGGAGGCCATGCTGCCTTTTTGCTCTGTCAGCTCAGGGATTTCTTTCTTTCCCCCAGTGTTTATGTAAGAGCTGCATGGAAAGCAGCACTCACTATAAAATATTGATCAGCTGAGCCATTAGCTGGAATCTGAGAGACAACCATGGCACAGCAAAACCAGAACAATTACAGCTATCCATTGGAAATTCTTATTATAGATTGTTTTGGTATTTGAGCACGTCAGGAAATAAAAATTTCCTCAAAATAATATTATAAAACGTATGTTGAAGCATGGTTAAGAAGCAGCATCTCTACAAATGAAAGGGAAAAAAAAGGCAGGTTTCAGTTTCAGTAACTGCACAGCCACAGATTTTCTGTTACTGTTTTTGAAAAAGATCATTATGGTTGGAAGAGACCTCCAAGAGCACCGAGCCTGACCTTCCATCCAACACCACAAAGCCATATCACACAATGCCATGTTCCCTCGTTTTTTGAACACTTCCAGGCATGGTGACTCCACCACTGCCCTGGGCAGCTGTGCCAATGGTTAACAACCCTTTCTGGAAAGAAATGTTCCCAATATCCAATGTAAACCTCCCTTGGCGTAACTTGAGGCTGTTTCCTCTCCTCATGTCCCTGTTCCCTGCGAGCAGAGCCCGACCCTCACCTGGATCCATCAGGGAGCTGCAGAGAGCCAGAAGGTCCCCCCTGAGCCTCCTTTTGTCCAGGCTGAGCCCCCTCAGGAGTTCTCCTTTCCCTTCCCTGGACACCCCAGCCCCTCAGTGCCCTTCTTGTCAAGAGGGGCCCAAAACTGCCCCAGCACTGGAAGAGCCTCATCAGTGCCAGAACTGCCCTGGTCCTGCTGGACACGATAGGACTGGTACACCTTTGCATTTATTTTATGGAATTGTGTGGTCAGAAGAGAAGGGACTCGCTGTTTGGGAAGGGGCACTGCACGAGGAGGGATGCCGGGGTGACGTGCTTTTCTGGGAAAGGCTCACCTGGAGAACAGTAAATGGCCTCGGGGGAGCAGAAGCCACAGCGGGAAGAAGCGGAGCTGAGATGGGAGCGGTGTGGGGACATCCCGTGTGAGGGACGGAGGGCTGGGAGGAGCGGAGGGCACCAATGGGGGGAAGCCGCGGGCCATCTGCGAGCGCAGATAATGAGCCCGAGGGAGCGGTGCGGGCGAGATTAGCGACAGCCACAAACAAGCGAAGGGCCGGGAGAAAAATAACCCGACGGCTCCGCAGCGGGACCCGAGCTGCTGAATTGTTTGGGATGGACCTCGTTGTCTGCGCATGGCAAGCGCCAGCCCGAGGGCAGGGCGGCGGCGGGGGCGGCCCGGGAGCCCCTCGTCCGGCCCCTGGCTGAGGGCTGTCCCGGCGGAGGGTCCCTCACGGCCGCCCCGCCG
>WBMV01004155.1:0-51955 GCA_013396655.1 Campylorhamphus procurvoides | reverse complement strand
CCGCGCCGGCGGTGCCGCTGGCAGTGGCTCCGGCCTCCGCCGCCAGAAGAAGCTGCCGCAGCTCTTCGAGAGGGCCTCGTCCAAGTGGTGGAACCCCAAGTTCGACTCCAACAACCTGGAGGAGGCTTGCATGGAGAGATGCTTCCCGCAGACCCAGCGCAGGTTCCGCTATGCCCTCTTCTACATCGGCGTGGCCTGCCTGCTCTGGGGCATCTACTTCGGCGTGCACATGAGAGAGAAGCAGATCGTTTTCATGGTGCCGGCCCTGTGCTTCCTCCTGGTGTGTGTGGCTTTTTTTGTGTTCACTTTCACCAAGACCTACGCCCGCCATTACGTCTGGACTTCGCTGCTCCTCACCCTGCTGGTGTTCGCCCTGACCCTCGCTCCGCAGTTCCAGGCTCTCAAGCCTGTCTCAGGAAGTGGTGACACGGCCAATCGCACTGCCCCGGCAGGTCTCACGGACACTTGTCTTTCTCAAGTGGGCAGCTTTTCTATGTGTATCGAAGTGCTCTTGCTGCTTTACACGGTGATGCACTTACCCCTGTATTTAAGCTTGTTCCTGGGACTGTCCTACTCGGTCCTCTTCGAGACCTTCGGGTATCACTTCCGAGACGAGAACTGTTTCGCACCCCTCGGAGCCGGGGCAGTTTACTGGGAGCTCTTGAGTAAAGCCTTCCTGCACATCTGCATCCATGCCATCGGCATCCACTTATTTATCATGTCCGAAGTCAGATCGAGAAGCACATTCCTGAAAGTGGGGCAGTCCATCATGCACGGAAAAGATTTGGAAGTGGAAAAAGCCTTGAAAGAGAGGATGATTCATTCTGTTATGCCAAGAATAATAGCCGATGACTTAATGAAGCAGGGGGATGATGAAAGCGAAAACTCCATCAAACGTCATTCCACCTCAAGCCCCAAAAACAGGAAGAAGAAGCCCTCCATCCAGAAAACCCCCATAGTATTCCGCCCTTTTAAAATGCAGCAGATAGAGCAAGTGAGCATTTTGTTCGCAGACATCGTTGGCTTCACGAAAATGAGCGCCAACAAATCAGCCCACGCTCTGGTGGGGCTCCTGAATGACCTCTTTGGACGCTTTGACCGTCTGTGCGAGGACACTAAATGTGAGAAGATCAGCACTTTGGGGGACTGTTACTACTGCGTGGCCGGCTGCCCCGAGCCCCGGGCGGATCACGCCTACTGCTGCATCGAGATGGGCTTGGGCATGATCAAAGCCATCGAGCAGTTCTGCCAGGAGAAGAAAGAGATGGTGAACATGAGGGTCGGCGTTCACACCGGCACGGTCCTGTGTGGCATTTTGGGAATGAGGAGGTTCAAGTTCGACGTGTGGTCCAACGATGTCAATTTGGCCAATCTGATGGAGCAGCTCGGGGTGGCCGGGAAGGTCCATATTTCAGAAGCTACTGCCAAATATTTGGATGATCGTTATGAAATGGAGGATGGGAAGGTGATCGAGCGTGTTGGTCAGAGCGTGGTAGCCGACCAGTTAAAAGGTACACGTCCTTTTAGTGCTTTTATTTTGTGCTCGTTTTTCTTCTAGGAGGAAATGTAGTTGCCCGAGTGCCTGCTTTGTGCTTGCTGACTTGCAAATTGAACGTGTTTTGCATTTAACTCCCCGTGCTGGTGATCACAGACACCACGGTAATTAGGGAATCGAAGGTGCCACAGAGATAAGCGTGAAAGATCTGGGGTACTCAAAGCAGGCTTTAAAACTCAGCACTCCGTGTGAGAGTCACCTCCTAGGCATGAGAAGGTTCCTGTGTTTGCTGTCGGCGAGAGGTTTTTGTTTTACTGTTGTGTGTCATCCTTTAACTCAGTAAGTAAACTTGTTAATTGACTTCATGTGCCATACAGAGAGCATATGTGTTTTGCAAAATTATGTATATCTGTGAAAAGGTTTTTCTGGCATGGGGAGAGTTGGGACTGCAAAGGCATTCGGGAAAAAT
Source organism: Campylorhamphus procurvoides (assembly GCA_013396655.1). Classification (NCBI taxonomy): domain Eukaryota; kingdom Metazoa; phylum Chordata; class Aves; order Passeriformes; family Dendrocolaptidae; genus Campylorhamphus; species Campylorhamphus procurvoides. The sequence goes on along the minus strand of WBMV01004155.1, from coordinate 49,991 downwards.
GACAGCTGGATTCACAGAAAGAAATGAGCACTGTAGATTTGGCAGTTTGATATGGCAAGTTGTTACAGTTCAGAGTGAGGCTGGAAAAAGTTACTCAGGTGGCTCAGTGAGCTGGCAGATGCTCTCCTTTCTGCAGCTCGGAGGAGTTGGGGATGAAACTGCAAATTTGCCATTTGGAGAGGAAAAGGAGGGATCCTTTGGTTCTCCTTGGGTGAGGGTCCGATTTGGATTTTTCTGCAATGTTCCTTTTGAAGTGAAACCCTTGGCTGCTTTCTGGCAGCGCTTGGAAACGCGTGCAGGAGGGTTGTGTGCGCTGAGGGTTTGATTGTCTTTTTTGTCAAAGCTGTCTCTCTTGAGTGCTGTGCCTTTGTCTCACAGAGATACGGTTGTCTGCAGTGCTTGTAGCCCAAAGAGGGGAGCAGATGGATCAAGATGGGAGCGGAATACGTAACAAACCCTCCTGTGCTCTCGCTGTCTATAAAAGTACCCATTTTCATGAAGTAAGCATGGGAAACAGAGAGAAAGAACCCGAAGGAGCCGCAGACAGGTGCTGTGATGGAGGAGGGAGGTATTTGTTGCAACAAGCCCCGAAGGAGGCTGGGATGGTTGTGGAAAGGTCAGCGGGTAAGGACGTGGGGACAGCACTGCAGAGCGGTGGCAGCAGCAGTGGCAGCTGCTCGCCCCTGGCAGGTGCTTGTTTTGCTGTGACACAAAAACTTATTTTTGGTGAGCTGGCTGTCCCCAGGCAGATGGCAACGGGGCTGCAGCAGGGAGATCCACAGTGACACTGGGAGCTGCAAGCCATGGGACTGAAGCAGATGTGTGTCCCTGGGCTTTGGCTTTCTGTTCAGCTTCTAAAAACACAAACTCAGTTAATTCTGATGTATTTCAGTGGGAGGGTACTTTCAAGAAAATGGGGATCAGACATGCTCTCACTGTTACTCCAGGATGAATTTTGCTGTTCTGCTGAAAATAGGTTGAATAGGTTGTAGAGGAACATCCCTGTGATATTTCTGTCTCTTCCATGTACCTTTAGAGCCAGAGGGAGAGTGAGTGCCATACTGTAGCAACAAATGAAATTCAGTGGGTTTGCTGCATTGGTCATTGTATTTGGTATTAATCCCAAAATGACATGAACTTAGTGGTAGGGACTGACAGTACTGCTCTTAAATATTCATATTTATTTGTTTATATTTTCTAGGTCACAAGAGCACTGTGTAGAGCAATTATACCTCATGCCAGGAGTGATTTTTTTTTTCATAGTGTTTCTCAGACTTCTGTCCTTGGTTAGGTTTATCATGAGAGGGCACAGGCTGCTGTGCCTCCTCAGTACAGCAGTTTGGATTTTGCAGCTCTGAGTGCCTTTCACAGCTCCTGCTTCAGCCAAGGCTCTACAGATGGACAAACTGAATTGTAGTCTAGGAAAGATGAAGCTTGCTCTCTGGACTGACATTTTATGGTCTCTTCTTACCCTGAAACGTAGCTGTGAAAGTAGCCAGAGCATGTGGTAAGAATTACTTTCACAAGGAATATGGGTTGGGGATTGTTTTCTTCCCCATTTCCCTTCTGTGTTTTGTTGTGGAACTCTAATTACCTTCCACTTCTTTCCAGTGTCTCATGCAGTTGTAGAAGTCAGAACCTCTGTAGCTGCAAACCAAGCACACCTCTGTCATGACCACCTTTATTCCCAGGTTTGTAGCTCCTTTCCTTCCCATGCCCGCACTTTCAGGGGCACGTGGAGGGTGCCACAGAGTTGCCCATTTCTCCCTGTTTCCTCAGGGCTTTGTTCCTCAGCCAGATTACTCAGCTGATAGGTAAATGCCATCAGGAGGGGGGGAAAAAAAATCAAAGGCAAGGATAAAACCCATCAAAGAGCAGTGCCACAGGCTGGTGTCTGACACTGCTGCAGGGGAGGGTTCTGTTAGGGAGCAGCTCTGAGATTTAATAGGGGAGACTGAGATTTCACTTGTTAATTAATTGTGCCCTGCCAAGCACCTGCTCAGCTCTGTGAATGGAGGTGCTGCTAGGGAGCTTTGCTTTACTATTTTCCCTTAGAATCTGTTGATAGTAGTGATAGAGAAGAGGAAGTTTGCTGTGGCTGTTTAATTATGTCATATGTTCAAGTATAAAAGTGCTGGGGAGATAACAGACGTAAGCTTTGTTTCCCTACCGGTACTTCACTTCTGTGCTTCCTTTCAACCTCTGGTATCTTAATTATATCCTATTTTTTATGCTGTATGTCTAGGATATTATCTCTTAATTGCCTGAGCTGCCACAGCAGTCAAGAGTATCTTTGTGAGGCTGAGTCAATGTGAGCTCTGCTGGGAATTGTAGCCCAGGTTGTCCCAAGTGCTGCTTGCCTGGTTTACTGGAGCAGACTAAGCAGAACTCAGTTTCTCTCTCTGCCTCGTGGTTCACTGAAATCTTAGGATGGGAATATCTATTCTTCCTCCTTTGCTTCCTTAGCTCCTTAATGTGTGTTCCCTGGGGTGTTCCCTCCTGTTTCTGTTTTTGGAATTAAGTAGATGTTGTCTAAAACAAACCAGTGAAGAGCGAACCAGTGAAATCTTAAAATATTTTTGCCTGTTTCTGATGGCCCTCTGTTTTCACAGCACCTGAGCCCCTTGGCTGTGAGTGGAGCACAGGAGAGCCACATTGTGCTGATTTTTTGAGGCACACAGATAAACCCCAGCCATCAGTTCAGTTATATCTTCCATAATAATTTTGCTGTAGGATTTGAGACAATTCACTTCCTTGGTTTCCTTGCTGAACTTCCTAGCAAATTAATCTGTTGAGGTCTCATAGCACAGGTTAATATGTCCCTTTTGAGCCCTGGAGACAGAGATCTCCTCTTGGGATATAAAAAGTTCTGCTTATGGAAATATTTTTGTTTTGCTCTGTTCTTCTTGGTTGTTTGCCTTTCTCTTTCTTGTTGCTTGGGAGGTCACAATATTGCTGTTTACCAGCCTGCAGCTCTTCCAGAAATACCAGGGTCACCAGCATCTTGTTTTTTGAGTGCTCAAAATACTTAAGCACGTTGGGGCAAGAATGCTGTCTCTGTGTTTATGGAACATGGCACAGCAGAACCACCTTTCATTTGGGGCCTCTGTATGTGCATTGATCTGCCAGAGTGATTCCTGAACTTTCTGCAGCCAGACATCTCCATGGCCAGTTTGCCTCAAGGAATGGCTGGATCACTGTGCTCCTCGTAGAAGCCCTTGATGGTACAGCCATGCTTTTCTCTCTGATTTTGTGCCTTATTTCATCATGGATAAAAAGGAAAGGGATCCTGGTGCTGTCCCCCACCTGGCTGAGCTGTGCCTGGTGGCACAGGAAAGGGTGGCCTTCACAACCCTTACTTACTGCACCAAAACTCACCACTTCACCTGTGGCCATTCCTGATAAAGCTTATCAAAGATCTCCAGCTTGATGTGTTGTCTTTCTCTGTTTCCTTTCATTTTAAGCATTTCTGTAGTGAATTCTTTAGAGAAGTCACCATTTTTCTCAATACTGAAGGCTTTTGCTCCATAAATAGCCAGTCTCTTCACAGGATGTGACCCATGGGATGCTTTTCCCATGGGATACAGCTCTGCTTGGTGACTTCATACTCTGCTGCTGCTTCATGTTTGGGTTACAGGGAACACAGCAAAAGACAAAAGTCTTGGGTAGGGTTATGAAGAGAGAAGTCATTGAATTTTTCTTCCCTTGCTCCCCTCTGCAGAGAGACCATGATCACCCCTGTGTGGCAGTGACATCTTCCCTGCCTGCCCTCTCTCTGTGTGCTTTGCCAGCCCTGTGCACCCTAACCTGTAGCTGTCACATGCTTCTGGAAGTTCACAGGTTGAGGAAAGATCAGATGAAAGTTTTCCTTGGCTTTTTGAGCCCAGCCTGCTGGGCACAGTGTAAATCTCAAAGGTTTGTGCTTGTGCCAGCACGATGGCTCTGCAGAGCTCTGCGTGGATTCAGCTTTGCTCTGGGGCTGAGAGCAGCTTTAGTGACATTTTTGGGATGAATAGGGGGTGTTAAGCTACTTTTCTTGCATCTTGCCTGCTGCTGTGCAGGTCTCTCTATCCAAGCTCTAGTTTCATGGTGTTCCATAAATGTAAACCTTAAGAGACAGGCTTTTTATATGGCAGACATTGGAACTCTGAATTTCACGTGTTCTGAGACTAATCCAATGCTCAGGCAGCAACAGAGAGAACAAATGTCCATTTTGTGTAAGTGGTAATGAAGGAAGCATGTGTATGCATTTCCACTGTCTCACAAACACAATTCCAAATGCTGACAGTGGCAGGAAATTTTAGTGGCCAGTCAGTTTCTCAGCTTTACATAATCTGACTCGTTCCCTTCTTGTTGTGATAGTGGTTCATGATCTTTTGTGTGAGACTGAAAATAAGGTGTCATACACAGGTTGACTTCACTCCTGCATTTCAAAAATGAAAAGTGCACAGTGACAGATAAAGGTAATTTGCATCAAGGCATATTGCCAGGAAGAAGCTAATTCTGCACTGATAGAACATTTTGACATGATCTGTAATTTTACCATGTAATAGCAAGAAGAAAAGGAGGTAAATAGTGAATATAGTTGCTCAACCTGATTCTTGTCTTTACCCAGTGAAGATGTCTTTCAAAGAACTTTGTAGGAAAACCTAGTGATTATTGAGCTTTCCAAATATTTGACAGTGCCATGATATAACTTATTTTAAGTAAAACTGTCTGTGTGCAGGTGCTGCTCAGCTTGCTGCCAGACCTGCACAGGAAAGTCACCATTTCTCCAGCTTTTGAGGGAGATTTGTTGAGTTCCACATGATTTTATTGGTGGGAAATTTGAACAGCCTTTGGGGCTTTGAGTTCTTTGAGTTTTAATATCATAGGCTCATTTCAGTGGACACAGTGAAAAGTAATTTATAAGCATAGTTAGAATCTGTGTGAGGTTCTTTGAAGGGGATGGAGCCTGACCCTGGCCATACACTTCACTGTGGGCTCTGCTTTAATTTGTCATGCCCTGACACTAATTAACAATTAAGTCAAGGCAGTACTGACAGCCTGGTTGTGAAGTGTTGCAGCCTTGCCTGTTCAAGCCCTGTTTGAGCCCTATGGAGTGAAAGTTTCAGCAGACCTTAAAACATTCCCATCCTGCAGGAGTTGAAGGGAGCGTGGCCAGAGTGGAGCTCCATTCCAGAACATGGGAAGGGTGAGTGCTGAAACCCAGGATGCTGTGACACTGGAGGGACACCTTGGCTTCTGCTGCATTTGTCATCTGCAGTCTCTCACCTGTATTCCTGCCTGGCTGCCCCAAATCTTGGTGCTGCCATGTACACGGGTACCCTGCCAATGACAAATCTGGGCTCTTCTCCTGTTTACCTCAGTCCATCTGCAGAGCTGGGGAACTATTAAATGCAAGAGAATGTTTTCTATTAATAAAAGCCTTGACATGGTGGCTTTTTGGGGAAAAAGATTGATGGAGAAGACAAAGCAAAGTCAAAGGCACATAGTTTGTATTCATCTTCTGTCAGGAGGAGGCTGCATGGTTTAAATAGGTGGTTTAAAACTTTTTTTGGTGGTTATTTCATGATATGTACTTCACTTTTCCTGCTGGCAGGCAAAGGGGATAAGAATTTGCACTCACCCCTTTTAAACAGACTGCAATTTCCCTGGCTTTCAAGTTGCTGTGGGTTGTCCTGGATTATTATTAAAATTAGGAAATTAGGATTCTTTCTTCCCATGTGCAGTTTGTGTGTCTTGCTCCTGAATCCCCAGCTCCCTCCATCCATTCTGGCTCTGTAAGGAGACACAGCCATTCCTCTTTCCGTTACAGCTGACACTTGAAAACTCTCAGCTATTTTTAGATGATTTTCAATCTCATTTCTGTCCTTTGAAAAGAAAGGAAGGAAAGAAAAAATCTCCTAGCCTTTAAATTTTTAACTTCCAGTGGGAGTTGCTCTTGCAGAGAAGCCAGCTAGTCAATATGGCCTCATTAACACATTTTAACAGGTTCTATTATATAAGTTTGCATTATTGTGATGGCTCTTTCGTAGCTTTGAGGGAGGGAATGGTTGGAATTCGATTGAAAGAAGAGCCGTGCAGGGTTTGGGAGTGTAGCTGCTTGCTTGCAAGGAATAATTTGTGAAAATATAAAGTGGCAGCTGGAAAAGGAGCAGAGATGGGAATGTCCCAGGGCGTTAAAGCTCGTCCTTCCCCCAAAGGTCCTGTTTGGGCACAGGTTGTCTTGGGAAGCAGGACAGACTTGGCTGGTTCTGGGAAGGCATTTGTCAGGGTTGGACTGCCCCAGAAATCTGGACTGCCCTTCCGATCCAAATGGTTTTCCCCAAATTAATACTCTCTTTCAGTCCCCCCTCCCAAAAATGTTTCAACCTTGAGATTTAGTTTTAACCTACTAGATATATGACTTTGGGGACTGGTGTTTTTTGCATGGTTCTGAAATTTCTTTGGGAAGGGACAAAACGTTCTAGATGTATTTCTTCAGCTTGCATCCCTCAGGATCAAAATGTCCCTCTCGACTGCCTGTAAATTTTTGCAGTTTGTAGTTGTTACAGTAACTTGCTGTGGAAATTCTTGGCAAAACGTATAAATAACAGCGAGTTTATTGCAAGTCTTTATTTCACTGATAGCACTTACTGTTCCTCTTGTTGCACATCTAAAATGGTTCTCTTCACCATGACTTGATAAATTTAGAAATCACGTTACTGTCATAAAAGAGCCTTATTTATAAAACCTCCCAAATTGGCAGAGTGTGGAGGAACTAGCAGAGTAAAGTCCACCAGCCTGGTGATGGGATCTTTCCTTCTGCACACAAAGGCAAAGTCACATCTCGATGATCTACCAGTGAAAGAGCAATTTGCTTCCTTTTGATTTTATTTATTTTTTCCCTTCAGCTGAAGTTGGATCTGTTTGTGTGGATGTCCTCATGGGCTGGAATTCCCAGAGCTCCTGCTGGGCACAGGATTCCTTAAACCTGAGGTCCTGCCCCTGCAGGGGGGCACAGGGGGCCACACAGAAAGAGAGCCCAAAGGATCCAAACCCAGCTGTTTCTGTTTATAGAGGCTTCATTTCCTTCTAGTGTTATTTGTTTGTAGGCTTTGATAGGAAAATTCCTTTTTTTCCTCTAAGCAGAGATGGAAGAGTGGAAAGCAAAGCTAATGGATAAACAGTACTACTGATAGGAACAATTATTTGTATGTTTGAAGGGCCAAAATGGGAATAGTTTGATTGACCGTGTTTAATTGCACAATAAGCAAAAGAAAAACACGCCCGACAAAAGACACCCCACCCCACAAAAAAAAGAAAGAAAAGGGAAGTCCATAATTGAAATAAAACATGCTATGAAACTTTGACACAGGAAACATGGAAAACTTGTGCTTCTGATCTTAATCCTTCGTGCTCATTGGCTAAATAAGGATGTTTGAGTCAGCAATGGAATCCTTTCGGTTCTTAAACTTGCAGCTTTGATGTTTGACGTAGATAGATGGCCTAGGAGTTAATTCTTGGTGTGCCCTTTCCAGGAGACCCTGCTGGGCAGCCTTTCCAGAGCTGTTTGCAGCAGTTCCTGGAGTCGGTGTCGCCGCCTTTGCCTCGTGGTTGGTGGCCACGTGAAGCGTGTGCTGGAGGTACGGAGTGTCTCTCACCTCTGCCCGACTTGGACCAGTGTCCAGCAGATAAAGCCTCTGGCCACGCTCAGGGCCTGACAGGAGCCCTGGCCCAGGCAGGATGTCAGGAGGAAATGTTCCTCTGAGGGCATTCACTGCAAGGAGAGCAGGTACAACATTAGCTCTGCACTTCCTTTGTTTAGACAGCGCGGTGCTGTGTGTGTGTCCAGCTCTGTGCTGGGCCAGGAGGGACATGGGGACTGCTGTGTCACACACCCCGCGACACTGACTGCACCAGGAGCTGGCTGGGCTTCCATCCAAGGCTTTGGTAACCTTTCCCATCCATTTCCAGTGTTTAAAACTTGGTCCTTACTTGGAGCGAGTCTGGAGGGGGCCACCAAGATGATCAGAGGGCTGGAGCAGCTCTGCTGTGAGGAAAGGCTGAGGGGATTGGGATTGTTCACCCTGGACAAGAGAAGGCTTTGGGGTGACCCAATTGTGGCCTTCAGGACCTGAAGGGAGCCTGCAGGAAAGATGGAGAGAGAGTATTTATAAGGGCCTGGAGTGACAGGACAAGGGGGAATGGCTTCAAACTGCCAGAGGGCAGGGTTAGGTGGGATATTGGGAAGGAATTCTTGGCTGTGAGGGTGGGCAGGCCCTGGCACAGGTTGCCCAGAGAAGCTGTGACTGCTCCTGGATCCCTGAAAGTGTCCAAGGCCAGGCTGGACGGGTCTTGGAGCAACCTGAGCTAGTGGAAGGTGTCCCTGCCATGGCAGGGGGTGGAATGAGATGATCTTCAAGGTCCCTTCCAACCCAAACCATGCCATGATTCTGTGAACTTGTTTGTCTCTGTCTGACTCCCTATTTGGAACTGATGTTGCTACAAAGGTACAGGTTCTGGAAGAGATTCTCTGTCTTGTACCTGTAAGGTACTAATGAGACAATATGAATAATATTTAATGTTTTACTTGCTGCTTAGCAATGTGGCATCAACTGGAAGCAAGAGCATTCTTAAAAATACCACGTGAGGATGAGAAAATGTCTTGTAAGTTGTTTCATAATTCCAATAAACCATTTAAGAGAAGCACACACACCCCGTGCCTCACCCCAGGTTCTGAAATCCATAATGATCAGTAACTGAATTTTTCTGCTGAGGATGTTAAAGTAACATGTATGTCTGTGGTTATGAAACGTTGCTGCTGCTGGAATTTGCTGTGGATACAGAGGTAAACAAAGGTCTGCCAGTCGTCACTCAAGTCACGTTTTCTTACCTGTGTCAGATACTTTAATTTGATATTTGACAACAGTTTTCCACAAATAAGTCCAAAAATCTGAGTTACATAAAGCTGTTGAGTTCACAGAGTCCCAGAATGGTTTGGCTTGGAAGAGACCTCGAAGCTCATCCTGTTCCTAACCCTTCCACCTTCCACTAGACCAGGTTCCTCCAACCTGGCCTTGGACAGTCCCAGGGATCCAGGGGCAGCCACAGCTTCTCTGGGCACCCTGTGCCAGGGCCTGCCCACCCTCACAGGGAAGGATTTATCCCAAATATCCCATCTGACCCTGCCCTCTGGCAGTTTGAAGCCATTCCCCCTTGTCCTGTCCCTCCATGCCCTTGTCAGTAGTCTCTTTTCCCCCATATGTATGTGTGTATATACAGCATTTCAGTAACTGTGTGCATTCTTAGGGTACTTGTGCTGTGAAAATACTCCCAGTGCTCATCACAGCCTGTTATTTCTCCATAATCAGATGCTTGACTCGTGTTTATTCAGCTTGGAAATCATGTTTCATTCTTGTAGCACAAATGACAACACATTCATCAACTGGGTGGCACTTCTTAATCGGAGTTTTGCTTAGCTCTCCACATTCCAGAGGGAGCCTCATCAAACCTACCTGTTGGTAAGCCCAGGTGGGAACTTGAGGACCTGAGGGCTGGGAAATGGAGCCCTGGGATGAGCACCGTGCCTGGCTGGCTGTGCCTGCTCAGGGCCAGAGGCAGTTTGGCTGCTCAGGAGCCAGGGCTGGTTTTCTGGCCGTGATGGGAGTGAATCAGAGCATACGGAAGGCATTTCTGAGCAGGCACAGTGTTTGCTGAAAAAAAAACGCCTGCGTGATGTGGCTATATTTAAAATGGAGTACATCTGTTATGCATTTCATTCTTTCCAAGATTTCAGGAGGTGACAAAGTTGGAAATTGTCTGAAAATTTAGATGAAGATTTTGGTTTTTTCCAAGTGAGGATATTTGCCTGCTCGGCTCCCCCCCTCAGCAGTGTGTTTGCAAAGCGTTTTCAATAAACTGTATTACAGATGTGTTTTGGGATTTGGATTAGGATTTGAGTTGGATGAGCCTAATATCAGCCATAACCAAGTGTGCAGCCAAGATGGTCATAAAACAGTGTGAGTTGTGCTGCTGCTGCAGCAGACCAGGCTTTGCAGTGTGGGGTGATGCTGATGGTGTGTTATTTATCTAACCCCTTTGGAGCAAAGGATTTGGTCATTCTTACACTGCTTAGTAAGCTCAGGAGTTGGACCATGACCCAGCAGTGTTTGGGGCAGCTTTCTAAACACTAAATCCTCTGCGTGCAAATGGCACTTGTTAAACTTTGCATTTCTAATTGTGTCATTTCAGAGAGCTCGTTGGTTTGAGCAGCAGAATTATTGATTTGTGGAAATACTGTGATTGTGTGTGTGTTGAATGTGGTCTTGGGGACATTATGGTAACACAACAGCCTGGGTGAGGGAAATACATAACACTCCATTCAGGACCTGCATTTCATTTACACTGAGCCTGCCTGTACCTTTTTGAAATAAGACAACTTTAGGGGCAGCCAGTGACTGTCACAAATGTAAGGAAAGCAGAGTGGTGTTCTGGAAGTCTTTGCTACTGGATTTAGGTGATTCAGTATAAAATCAGAGCATCAGGGCATGGTTTGGGTTGGAAGGAACCTCAAAGCTCAACCCATGCCACCCCCTGCCATGGCAGGGACACCTTCCACTGTTCTGTGTTGCTCCAAGCCCCATCCAACCTGGCCTTGGATATTTCCATGGCTGGGGCAGCCACAGCTTCTCTGGGCAATGAACACATTTCCAGCTATGAACACAGACTCTGGGATCAGAAAAAAGATGGCCAGCAGTATTTATGAGAGGTTTTATTGCCCTTCCAATGCGTATATAAAATTACAATCCTGCTGCAGTGACTACTGGAGGACAATCTTATGGAAAATGAGCCAGTGAAGTGTGGCTGGTATTAGATGGTTGTTTGAAAGGTTCATCCTTAGGTCTTTATTTACTGAGGCACTTCTTGGATAAGAAACAGTACTGAATTAATTAAGAAGCTACCTGGGCTCCTCAGGTGCTGGGGAGCTGGTGGAGAACCTTGCAGGACAAAGACTTAATTCTTGTTTTCTGACACCTTTTTTTTTCCTCTTGTGACTTTGCCCTGTCCCCTAAATAGACAAAAAAACCCCTTTTGCTTTCGAGGCAGCCTAAAATAAATGTCTTGATTTGTATACATTTAGATATTCCTATGCTAATACGTAGTTGAGCCATAACAAATGGGGGATGACATTTTATTCTCTAGTATTTACTCTCTCTCTCTTGTCAGGTGGTAAAAATCTACCACACAGGGACTGTAAAGATCACCAGGCATTTGAGTGACTCGTGTGCATTAAAGGTGCAGACTGAGGTGAGGCTGAGCCAAGTGCCTGGTTTGAAAACTCCAGAATCCATTTCTTTTCCTCGTGAATAAATTCCTCACCTCTAGCTTTGGAGCCCATTCCTAAAAACCCTTTGTCTAGACACACGAGTGTCTGAATCTGTAATTTTTTGGCCATGCCTATTCAATAATGTGCCAGAGGAGGTGGGTCCTCCCCATCAAACTGCAGTCTGAGATGTTTTCAGGGTGTCCTGGTGTTTTTGCTTCCTCTGGGATTCCTCAAAGCAGGTTTTAATCCCAGGCACTTGTAAATTGTCTTTGTGGTCAGGTGAGTGACAGGCAGTGCTGGTCTGTGCTGAGGCAGGGCCACGAAATCCTTCCTTGATGAGAAACTGTGATGTTTTGGTGACAGTGATTCCCAAAACGCTGCTTTTGAGGCTTGTCCAGAAATCTGGGTGCTTGCTACCGGAGGAGAGTTCAATAGACTAAATAGTGAGGGGATAAAAATAGCATTATTGTTCCATGGCACGCAGTGTCTGCCCTGGCCACTGTTCCTCAGCAAATACCCTTTCTGTGCTGAGATGGGAACACTTCCTCACATCCCATCACACATCCACATTTTCTACCTGGAGCATTTCTCATCCCATGAAGGGGATTATAGAGCAGAATTGTACTTTTGCCTTTTTACTGTGGCAGTAGAAATCCTTCATCAAATAATTTGCAGTTTTAAAGAGTTCAGTCTACTGTCAGACATTAGGATGGGAAGAGAAGGGGGACTGGGGGAATACCAGGCATTGTCATTCCAAAACTAAGATGAAGGATGGCAGTCAGTAGGGTTTTTTTCTTTATTACCAAACAGATAATGATTTATCTCTCTTATGCAATGTTATGCTAGTTCTAGAAGAGACAGGGGCTTTAAGTGACATCTTTTTGGAAGGCAGTGATTCTTGAAGGATCTGAAGTTTGCTGCTGCTGCCTTCCATCTGGGGCAATTTGTCCTGCCTCATTTACCAGGATTTAGGTTTTTGGATGGTGGACATGGAAAGAGCACACTGCAGCAGCAGCAGTAAATCTAAGATGCTTTTTATTATTTTGCACTCCCCAAAGTAAATTCCGAGACTTTTAAAGCATGGAAAAGCCTCTACCTGTGCCAGGTGTCGAAGTGGCTGATTGAGGAAATATATCCAGATAATATTGGGCTGTTTGGGTGCAGAGACTGCTTAGCCCAGCCCTTTGGGGGAGTATTTCTGTTGGGAATGTGTCCTCCTGTGTGGAGGAATTGGGAGTTCAGAAGAACTTAAATGGAAGGAAAATGAGCAGCTGAAATTTGGCCCAGTAGGAGATGATTAATTCCTGTGGTCTCAGAGCATGGAGATGATGGTGTCTCTCTGTTTCATGGGCTCTCCATGAAGGTTAGTTTTGCCTTCTGGGTGATCTTTTTTGTTCCTGGTTGCAGGTTTTAGTAGCCACACAGGAGCTGATTTCTCTCAGTGAAGCCCAAGCCACTACCCAGGAGACCTGGGGTGCTCTAGAGAAAGGTCGTATTTGCTGGTAGATCATTCTCCCTCCTCCCAAAAAAACCTGACAGCTGTTTGAAGGAGATATTTTCAGGCTGGAACGTGAAACTTGGAAGAGAACCAGGCTCCTTTATAAACAAACTTGGCAGTAGTTGTTGTCCCCCCCCCTTAAAAATGACTCTGTATTTTTATTTACAATTTCATGCAGTTGATCTTTTGTTAGTGCTGTAGTTTATTCCCCCCTTTTTATTTACTTTAGTATTTGTTTGCTAATAATTTGAAAGCATAAACAAGTGGAGGCAGTGGTGGACTTTGCATGGGGAGCTGTAATAGTGCTCCCAATGCAATTTGCTGATGGGAAATAGGAAAGGTAGGATTTGTAGGTATTATTATTGCTTCCAGCCATAGAACTGAAGAGCAGAACTGACTTCTGAGCAATATCTCACTTATTTTGGTGCAAGTTTCCAAGGTCCAATAGCACCATGGTAGCTTTTCTCAAAATATTGTGGCTTATTTAGATAATTTTTCGGTGTTTGTTTTCTTTGTTCTCTTGCAAGAGGAGATAATCCCTGTAGGCATTATAACAGCAAAATATTTTAATGGGATGGAAGCTGTTAAGGGAAAGCAGTTATTCCTAAATTCCCTTTTGTATTTTTAATTACCCATTAGATTGTATCTTGGAGAAGTAAATTAGAGAGGAATTTCATGCTGCTATTTGACAAAACTGGGGAAGTGGAAATCAAAGGGACGCTGGGTGACAGTGTGAGGGAAGAGATTACAAGAAGCTGAAATCTGCAGGGAACTAAGTTGAAGCATTTCTTAGTTTAGTCCTTACATCTCATAACTTATTTCAATGAGAGAAGAAACATCTTAAAGGTCTGGGGAACACCAGCACCTCCAGCAGAAGTTGTGGAACTCTGGGAACACCTTTGGCAGTCCAGCCCTGGGGCAGGTGAGGTCTGGACTGGTGAACATCCCTTGGAGCTTCAGCATTTGGCCCCTCTGGGAAGGGACCTCTCCACCTCCCAGCAGGTATGGGAGCACTGGGAGCAGCCTGGAATAAGGACACAGTATTTCAGCAGGATGGCATTACAGGAATCTTAATCCTCTCCTTGAATAATTTGAATCATTTGGCAGAGAGCTGTTGCTGCTTTCCTGAGGTGCTTGTCTCGAGTTGGGTTTTTTGTGGCTGAGAACTGTCTTGAGTTGTGCAGGACATGGAACCAAAGAGAATTGCTGCAGCTGGAGTGGGTAAAGATGTGTGTGTTGCCAACAGGAGCTCCATGGAGCAGTGATGGGAGGCTGGAGCTGTGCCTTGCCTTCCCATGGCAGCTCAGAGTGCAGCAGGCTTGGGGAAAATCCCCACAGTGTCTCCTGAGCAGCACAGGGGGACGCAGGTTTGCCCACACAGGGGGCAAGAGGCACGATGACACGTGGAACCCATTTCTGGGGGGGAAATGTGGTGTGTGACAGGCACTTGTGCACTTGCCCTGGTGGCAGATGAGCAAGGGGCTTCAGAGAGTTTGTGTCCCTCTCCCCTCTGTCCCCCCTCTCCCCCCTCTCCCCCTCTTCTGCCTCTGCTCCTCATTACCAAAGCTTTTCCCATTGATAAAAGTCCAATATCTAATTTTAATCTTTATATGCACATGTGTAAGCATATAAATAAATGCATCCATTCCACTAGTTCAGAGCTGAGAAAATACATCACAAACTAATGTTTTGGGGGGGTTGTTTTGCTGCTTTTGATGTGAAACCTTTGGAGGCAGAAGGTGGGTGTTGTGTGAGCTGTTTTACTGTGTATTTCCCAGATTTTGGTTGCATGTGGCAAGGTGGAAGCAGAAAAAAGAGCTGATTTGGGTGAAAATACGGGCCACAATAGTCAAAGATCCATTTCCTCTCTCTGTAAACAAGAACACTTGTGCATCATGAAACATTCTGAAATGTTTTCTGGTTTGAATTCTTATTTACCTGTGCAATTATATAGGCTTATCAGTAAGCAGGTAAATATCAATAAGAAAATAAAGTTGATGTTTTCATTGAGACCAAGTGATGGAGGCAGCGTGTGAGTGTGAGAACATTCTCAGAGGTCCCTGATGGTTTTATTGGTAATAATTCAGACTTAAAGCCTCTCTGAGCCACCAGGGCCACCATCAAATCATTCCTTTAATGCCACGGTAGCAGCTCCCTCTTTGCTCTTATCTACAGGGAGACTAAATAAAAATACCTTAGGAAAAACCATGTGACTCAGATCAAAATATCCTCGGGGAGGAGCCCTTGGAGGGCTGTTTTTCGGTACTGAAAACTTGAGACTGTCTTCTCTCCCCCTCCATAGTTTGGGCTTTTATAGTGCCTTTTGGGGGGGTGATTTTATTTGGTTTGGGTTTTTTTTTTTAACAAATTCTTTTTCTTTTCCTGATTGGGAAATTGTTGCCTTGGAGTGCTAATTTTTAAGGGTCTCAGCGAGTTTGAGGGGTTTGTATTTTTTGGATTAATTTTTACAAGGGCTCCTACCTATAGATTTCTTGGCATCTGTTTGTTTTATTAATTTTTATATCTCTCTGATGTTCTTATTAATCACACAGGGCTGTGTTTATTACGAAAAGCTGCCAGTGTATGTTTGTATCCAGTTTCCTCAATAATTTGTTCTCTCTCTGAGTTTGAAACCTGAGTCTTTTATTTGGTTTTGTTGAAGTCTGATGTAACACTGCCAGATCTAATTATTTAAATTCCCCATTAGAGCCTCCTCTCAATTTAAACAGTTCCTACAACACTGAACTTTCCCAAGCCCTGAGCTTCTCCAGGCTATGCCTTGCTTTTAATTTGCAATTTAAAATTACAGTGGGAGCTGTGTCCCTCGCTCATTTTGATCTCTGCATGGACAGGTTGTGGGGACAGAATTCTAAACTGGGGACCTCAAAGATCATCTTGTTCCACCCCCTTCCACCAGCCCAGGTTGCTCCAAGCCCTGTCCAGCCTGGCCTTGGACACTTCCAGGGCTGGGGCAGCCACAGCTTCTCTGGGCACCCTGTGCCAGTGCTACTGACAGAAAGGAGATGAGTTTTTGCATTTCTCCATCCACTTTCCAAACTCAGTTTTTTCAGATTCGCTGGAGTTGGATGTTTTTTGCTGGAGGACAGGAGAATCCCTCCCAGTGGCCAGGATGTGTTTCTCCCCAGGATTTTCCATGACAGGAGGTTTGGTGTTTCCTGACAACGTCTGCAGTTTTCCCATGCCCGTAAACCTCGTGCAAATAACTGCCCAGCAAAGCTACATCCCTACAAATCAGCTCCAGGCTCACCATCCTTGCCTTCCTGGTGCTCATTTCCACTCCTGTTTCCCCCCCTTCTTTATGGTTCTCCCCCTCTCATTAGTGCAACTCTTATTCAAATTAAATTAGGGAACCACAAAGGAGAGTGCATCCCCTTGAAGAAGCTGGTCCTTCTCTGCTGCTGCAGTGCTGCCTGGAGTTTGCCTTCCTGCAAAATGTCAGTTTGGCTTTGTTTTAGGAAAGGGCAGAAGTTAGATAAGGACATTTAAGCCAGGGGGTAAGGAGGTTTTGCTGATTGTGACACGATTCAGGCAGTGTTCAGCCGTGGTTTCCTGGCCTTTCCCCCTCCATCTCTCTTAAAACAGTTGAATTTCCAATTGCCATTTGGAAAACTTGTTCTGTCTTCCTTACAGAGATATTTTCCTTCCATCCCTCTTGCTTCTTACTTTTCCCCATTCCCTTTTCCTTCTTCCCAGTCCTTTATTCCAGGTTTCCACTCTGAGATTAAAGCCACAGGAAAGGGCTGGTTCAGTGTTTGAGCTGAAGGAGTGCAAGGCTGAGGCAAAGGGAGTAAATGAAGTAATGGGAGTGAGCAGCCAGGGTGGGCTGGTTGGAAACCTGCTCAGCACCTCTCTCTGCTCCTGGGCTGCTGTTCCTCATCTCTCTGCAGCTCATCTGCTACAGAGATTTCCCACGTCCTCTGCTCTCTTGTTTTCTTCCTTGCAGTTGTTCAGTTAATGTGCCCATCAGGGCAGAATTCCCAAGGAAACAGCCAAAAACTTGATTGGAAATGGTCAGAGTCATCCTTTTCATTTTCTCTGGGGTGTTGTGCAATCTCAGTGCTGATGAACCAGCAGTGACTCTCCAGGCCATTTGTTCTTCAAAACCCCTTTTAGCTGCTTTTAATGACCCAAAAATGTAGATACCCAAATGGGTAAGTCAGTGGCAGAGGAGCTGAGCTCAGTCCTGGTTCCTCTGCAGGAGAGGAGCCCAGATCTGGGGGGCTCGAGAGCACACGGAAACATCTTCCAGCTCAAGTGAGTTTGTTTAAACTGTGGGTTTATGGGCCTTAAAATAGAGCAAAATGGAAAGTAAATAATACAATATCCTCTCTGGAGTGTCTGCTCTGCACTTGAATAAGCGAGGGCCGGGCTGGGAATCCTCAGGGTGACTCTGGGAAGAACAGCTTGCCCAGTGCCATGGGATGGAGCCTGGGTGCTTCCCTTCCAGACCACAGCCACCAGCCATGGGCCATAAAAGGAAACAGCATTTCTTGTCAAAATACAGCCCAGCCCCTTTGCTTTCTGGGAAGAATGTCCAGTGGGTGCTGCCCCAGCCTGTCACAGAGCTCAGCCTCTGTTTGCTTGCCCTGAGCTTCCCAGAGCCCACGGGGATGAGGGCTGGCCAGGCAGAGGTGGAAAGCTGGAGAGAGATTGAAAGTTCAAAACAGTTGGCTTTTCAAAAAAAGCCCTTTTTAAAATCAGGACAAGTAATGCAAAGTGCCTAATTATTGGTAAAAATCGTGCCTCTTTGCTTGAAATTGAATTTTGCCTAAAAAGGAGGGAATATATTTTGCCTCTTTCAATTTGAGTTATTTCACGGTGTTTTCCTGATTGCTCTGATAATTTTAAATTTCTATAAGCTCTTCAAATGATGCAAGAAAGAGCTCTGCTGACAGACCATGTAAACCGAGTGAGTGGAAAAGTAAATATTTAAGGCTGACATATCAAAGTATAAATAGCGGTTCCTGTGTGTAATGTTTCAGTTGTAAAACCATTCCTGAGGCTCTGTCAGTGTGCCCCGTGCCTTGTTAAATAGGAATGTTTTCCCAAAGTTGCATTTGTGTTTTGGAAAGTGCATCTCCAAGGGGTCCCCAACACGTCCTTGACACGATCCCTGACGTGTTTGTCACTTGTCCTCAGAGAAGGTCCGAGCAGCGAGCACAGCGTGGTGGGTGGGGCAGTTTGGGGTTCCCAGGGGTTTCTCCACATGTTCCAGCGTGGATTTGGTGGGGTCTGACCCAAAAGGAGGGCTGTGGGAGCTGGCTCTGTGGGACCCCCAGGGCTGGGCTGTGTCCTGGCTCCAGGGTGGGCAGCTCTCCCTGGAAGCTGCTCTGGGGGGTGGGAGTCTTGCCCCTCACTGGGAAGGAACTTCTCCCATCTCAGGCCCCTCACCAGACAAGAGGAGTTGGGTTTTATTCCTTCTCCTTGACACTTGACCTTTAGCACTTGTTCCCCAAGAGCAGGGCATTTGTCTTGTGTCTTGAAGCACCTTGTCCCTCAGCCCATCGACTCCCTCCTGGAGTTCCCATCCTTGTGTCCTGAAGCACCTTGTCCCTCAGCCCATCGACTCCCTCCTGGAGTTCCCATCCTTGTGGATTTAAGGAAGAGCCCAGGTGTTGTCCAGCAGGATCTCACAGGCTTTGCTGTCCTCTCTGTTCCAGCAGGGCCTGGTGGCTTCCACACACCTGCTGAGCTGGAGGCTTTTCGTGCTCTGACATTGCACAACAGCTCCAAACTGCCCAGAGCTAAAGTTTAGCTTGGGATGAGCCAACCTGACATTTAAACTTAATGTTTAACGTGTTTTACTGCAGAAATAACATCATAGGAAGGCATCCCTGGATGGAAAAGAGTTAATGTTCATTCTCACACTTCCATAGGTACTCCTGTTGTCTCCCTCAGCTCATGCCTTCTCTTGATGGGTTTTATTTAATTTATTGGGGTTTGTAATCTATGTGAGATACAGTTATATATATTTAGCAATAAATGATTGCTTCTCAACCCTGATACCCCCACTCAGAGTGGTGTGGTAACATTTTTATTATGGCTCCAATATAAATAATTTATTTAGTAAGTCAATAATTTATATATTCGTTCCTAAACCAATATATAATTATGTAATAGTGCTAATGAAAAACAAGAACATTCTCTCAAGTGCTCTGAAAATGAAACAAAAAAACTTTCCATCCCTGTGAATTTTGGCTTAAACAAGACAGAGAGATCCAGAACACAAGAGAGATAAATTGGTATTCAGGATAGGGATATCCCTAAATATTTTCTTTCCAAATGAGGTTTTACAAAGTACTATTCGATGTCCTATGTTAGGTATTTAAAAGTCTGAAAGCTTTGTTCCCAGTGATCAGATGTGCTGTGCTGATGTTGCAATACAGATCATTGGGAGGCCATTTAGCACTTAAGGAAAGGCTCATCTTGCCAACTTTCCTCTTAAATCTCTTCCCTCCTCCATTCCATCAGCTGCATTTCTTGCAGCCCACTGCTTCTTTTCCATCTCCCTAATTCTATCATGTGTTTATTTGTTCTCCCTAACATTCTTGAGCCAACATTTGGGAAATGTGGAGCTGCAAGGTTACCCTGCAGTCCACTGTGCAGCAGGGGAATACCCCGGCTCCCTGGGTGGGGGATAATCACAGAATCCCAGGATGGTTTGGGTTTAAAAGGAGCTGAAACCCCATCCTATCCCACCCCCTGCCATGGCAGGGACACCTTCCACCAGCCCAGGGTGCTCCAAGCCCTGTCCAACCTGGCCTTGGACACTTCCAGGGATCCAGGGGCAGCCACACCTTCTCTGGGCACCCTGTGCCAGGGCCTGCCCACCCTCCCAGCCAAGAATTCCTTCCCAATATCCCACCTAACCCTCCCTCTGGCAGTTTGAAGCCATTCCCCTGATCCTGTCACCCCTGTCTCTCTCCATCTTTCTTGTCATCTCCCTTCAAGTCCTGGAAGGCCACAATTAGGTCACCCCAAAGCCTTCTCTCGTCCGGGCTGAACAATCCCAATTCCCTCAGCCTTTTGCTTCTCCCAGCCCACTACAGGGCTCACCACAAGCTCTTTGGACCTTCTGTGTTTCTCTCATGGTGCTTTTATTTTTTAAAATCCCTTCTGCAGGCTCACTTGCTGTGTTTTAAACATATTCATGTTCTTCTTCAGTCCTTGTGGCTGTTTGGAAATGAGTGCCTCAGACTCATTTAGGTAGTAACTAAGCAGTGCATTTATACCCCATTTTACATTTTATTGCAGTTTGTAAATCCTGTCAGTAATTGGTTAGAAATGTCCTTCAGGGAGACTGGATATGGTACACTCAGGTCTCTGGGGGTGTTTGCTTTTGGCTTATTTCCTTTCTAGTGCTAAACCCGTGGGCTTTTCCTCCTCCTAGTGCTGCCCATCATGCAGCAGGAACCTGAGAGTGGCCAGTAGATCCTTCCTAAAGCAGAGCTCAGGAGGGACCAGCTCCCTTCCTAAGGCAGGGATTGATCACAGGTTTGACTTGGGGAATAGTCAGTATTTCTGCCTTTAGCAGCACCAGCCCCACTCCATTTGTATCATTTATAAAGCTTTCATCCCAACACACCTTGCAGGTTGTACATAGTGAATGCTGATCACACAACGTTGTCTTGAGCAAATACTTAATTTCCTTAATTGCAGTGCTAATTTACGACGCAGTTGCATTCAGGTTGAATCCTAATTTTCTGTGTGTATCGCTTAACAGATGCTCTGGGGAGTAAAGGCTCTATAATTAGATTTGACATATGTTTTCATGCGAGGTGAAATAGTTTGCATGCTTCTCCAATAAATATTGTTTGCAGCCCGGATTTATAAGCCCAGTAAACAATTGAACATGTCGCTCCACGCCTGGTGTAAGCTGTGGCTTTGGGAGCCCAGACCCCTGTGAGTGCACAGTGTTGTGGCCCTCTTAATGGCCCTTTTTTGTTGTTGTTTTTACTCCAAAAAAGGGCAAGATCAAAGTGCAGTCTGTTCTTTCCTGCCCTTCTAGATATACAAAACAGCTGCAAAGCACAATCAGCTATTGTGGTGATATGTGCCCCAGGTCTATAAATAGCTGGAGAGCTTCAGGCTGGAGCTGTGCTGCTGCAGAGGCCAGGGGATTTTTGCTTGGGGTTACTAAACATTCCCTGGCTTGTTTGTGGTTCAGGACCATCATTTCCGAGCCTGCCATATTCCAATTGAATTGCAATTCAAAGGGATTTCGCTGTGAAGGTTTTACATGACTTCACTCTTTGGGTTTGCATTTTCTCCTGCCCTTCCCTCCCCCAACACACATGAATTTTGCAAGTCTCTAAAGGGAAGCGGTTTAAACGCAGGAATTCGATTGTTTACCAATAAAACAGGGCTGGGAGAGTGAGAATGGGAATCACTTTTCCTTAAATTCTGGGCTGGGAGCTGCAAGGGCACTTCCCAGATTTTTTTTTGTTTTAAATTCAATATGCCACATATTTTTTATTCATTATGTGAACTCGTATTGGAAGAGCTGTGGAGAGTGTGAGAGCTAGGGACTTGTTAGGTGATGAGAGGAAAATCAGTGTATTTGGCAGCAGGGAGGTGTTGGGGATAATTTGGGGTTTGAGTATCCAGGAGGTGGTTGGGGCTGCTTCTGGCAGAGGTGAAGCAGATTTGAAACTGCTCCTCTCCTTTCCTGGAAAAGCTCCTGATTCTCATTGCCTTTGAACAGTGTTAGCACCTCACAATATCTGTCCTGCTTTCAATAAAAAAGAACTCCTTTGGCATTTCACGTGGGTACTTTGCAGCTGCAACCTTCGTGCTTTGAGTCAGGTGAGCCACTTCACCCCTTGAGTCTTTCTCCTTTCACCAGCCAGACTTGAAATTGGGTTCATCCCTGTGGATCACGAGTGATTTAGAAGGTCTTGCCCCACATAAACATCTTGCAGAAGGTGTTTTATGAAGCTTTCAGTGTATGTGGTCAGTGTTTTCCAAGGTCATGTGAGGTTGTGGTGGAAATTCCTCAGTCAGAAAACAGAGTGGGAATTTCTAATCCATGTGTTGTTTCTGAAGAAAGAGCAATGAGAACGTGGAAGGAAAAATGTGGAAATCTCAACCGGAAAACATTCAGGGGCTCAGATTTACCTGAACTGAAAGAAAGCATCTAGTGTGACCTTCCTTTGTGAAAATTAAGGCATGAAGTGGAATTTTTAAATCAGATATGATGCAAACTGGGCAAACTTCCTCCTGCCTATGCATTCAGTTGGATCAGTGACCATCTGCCCCAAACAGGCACAGAAAACTTTTCCTGTAGTTTCCTGTGCAGCAGCCAGTTGTCTTCCCAGCAGAACAGGTTGTTCAGGGGCCTCTGAAGGTGTCCTGTCCACACTCACACTGAACAGAGGTTTAATTAGAGCTGGTTTTTAGGCATATCCCCCTGTGTAACTTGTCCTCCTCACTGGCCCTGGTGCTGTGCTCCTCAGGGAAGAGCCTGGCTCTGTGTTCTCCCTGCCCTCACGTGTTCTGAAGCAGAACAGGGGGAAGCTCCACACCTTGCTCTTGATCCTTTGCTTTCCAGCCTTTGCTCTCATGTTGGGACAGTGTGAGCAGAGAGGACCCAGTTTGTCCAGACCCACTGTGACTTATCCATGTGGAGGCAAGCACAGGCTGGGAGGGGGAAATTAGCCACCTTCCTGCAAGTTGGGTGCTGGATTTTAGCTGCTTGATGAGGCCTTGGGCTCTTCCTTTGTGTTTGCTTTGGTGAAATCTGGCTGCTCCTGTTGGACAGATTCCAGAATGCACCCTGAGAACTTCAGGAGAAACCCTCTTGTTTCTGGGTGCAGTTGGTGGCTCCTCAGCAGTGAGAGGGAGGGATTCTCCCCCAGGTTTGCTGGAGGGAGGGATATCCCCTCTCAGTCCAGCAGGGAATTCTCCCCCAGCTTTGCTGGAGCCAGGGGGACATTTCATTCCTGGCCACCAAGGACCTTGCTGGTGGCACTGTGGGCACTGAGGGCACGTGTTTGCAGAAAGGATCTCCAGAAGACAACGTGCATCTTGCTAAGTGACCCTGGGGACCATTGCCTTGCTTGGGGAGCGTGTCCTGATGTCTGAGTGTTCTGAGCTGCTCCAGCCCTGTCTCCAGGGGAGAGGTTGGCCACGTATTACCTTTGGGCTGCCTCCCTTGTAGCCTGACTGACTCTTCTCTTACAGGATCTGCCTCGTGTTGTCTCTAGAAAAGAGAATAAGACTTGAAAATTCCCCTCTGTGGTTGGTTTAACACAAATCCGTGGGGTTTATCTCCCTTTTTTGAGGAAAAATGGTTCCAAAACGTAATTACTACTGTAACTACTGTGTCTTCCTGCAGTACTGTGGGGTTTTTTCAGATGTGAGCTCTTCCTTGGGGTCTGATGTTTTGGGCCCCTGAGCTGAACTCCCCAAATCACTTTTTAGCTTGAACAAAGCAGAGCTGCTGTGAGAGATCCCACAGCACTTCTCTGTTGGAGTTGGCAAATCTTTTCCTGAACTTCCTGTACCCTCCAGCAGATAAAGGGGCAATCTAAAAGCAGCACAGGCTTCACACCAGAAGTTCAGATTTGGGCTGCAGTGAGCACAGCTGCATTTTTTATTTATTTATTATTATATTTTTTACCTCCAGGCTTCTGTGCTCGTTGGTTTGCCTGGGAGAGAAAGTGCAGCTCCCCTGGATGTGTGTGTGTGATCAGGCCCAGCTGGAAAAACAAATGCTTTGCTTGTGCTGTGGTGCTAATGGGAGAGCAGACTTCAAATAATCAGTTTCCCTCTAAAGTAAACGACTTTTAAGCTTCTGACAGAAAAGATGAAAAGCACACCTCCCTTTAAAACCAGACCTTGCTCCTTAAGATTGTGGCAGCTTCATAAATTAAAAAAAAAAGAAGGAAATTAGAACTACTGTATAGGCTTCATCTGAGAAATTCTCTGTAGGCATTGCTCTATGAATTCCATATTTTATGTACCCTTTGTATTGTGCCAAGGGGACACCCAGCTGTTGTGTGATGCCTTGGGTAGGTGGCTGTGACTTGGTGGAGCCCTCCAGGACCTGTGAGAGAAGCATTTCCTTTCTCAGTTGGAAGTTTATCCATTCCTCCTGCAGTTTCCCAAGCAAACTCTTGCATGGAATTCCAGTGGCATGGATCAGTGAGAAATTAAAATGGCCTTTCTTGGACTGGGCAGCTGATGGGGAGAAAAGACACTGAATTATGATTTGGGTTGAATTTTGTGCTCTGCAGGAAGATAATGCTGTTCATTTTGAAGCTTCCTTTTCCTCAGAGCCATGAATGGAGCTTTCCAGCTTAGGGAAGTGGCCCACATGGAACAAACCCCAGTGTATTAGCAATGTATATCTGTGTGTTTCTATATGTCATAATATACTGACCGGTCTGATTTTCCTGGTGTTTTGAAGATAACCTTAAATGATGCTTTTTAAGGGAGAAAAATCTCCTGCTCCTCTCTGATACCCACGGCACTGACATGTCTTCCTTTATAGTACAAGTTATTTTCACGATGTATTTCTTACTGAAAAGAGTAAAAATGAAACTTACTATTAAGTTTATTAGCAAAGCTATTTAGATGCAATCACTTGGGAGGGTGCTCTTTATTTTGATATCAAATTCATCTATAATTTATGTACTGCTGGTTAAGGAAGGAGAGTGTGCAAGAGCAGCAGGATGAGTGAAGTGTGGGCAGATGACAACTTGGGAGGGCAAACTGTCTGTAAAGAGCAGGCATTTACACAAAAATGGTGTGAAAACTGAGATCTGAACTTGTTTGGATGCTGCTGACAGGGAATATATCACTGACCAACAAGTCCTGCTCTTTGTTTAAAACCACTTCATGGCATCAGTGCCTTTAATCTCATTATGTTGGGTGTTTAATTTGAATTTCCTGGAAGGAGGACATTACAAATCGAAGGGTGACTTCAGCATTGTAAACTTGTTTGGTTAGAAACTTCTTTGCATCTCTGAGGTATGCTCTGCCTCTCTGCTCTCTAGGTAAGATGTGGCTTCTAAACCAGCAAGGGCTCATGTGGGTTATCCCAGTTTTGACACTGGAAAGTGTCAAAGGTTGGTTGTGAAATCCTCCCTTTACATAACTTAGTTTATACAAGTGTGAGGAGAACAAAAAGCATATTCTGTTCCTCATTCAAACAAGTTCACAGCATTTCTCAAACACTTTGGAAAGAAGAATTGCTTGTTATCAGATTAAACCCCACACTTTTTCAGATGAGTAAGCTAAACCCACTGTGATTCATTGTGTTTCTCAGAAACCTTGATCCCTAACCTCAGGGAAAGAGTAATCCCACAAAACACTTCATTCTTCATTGAGGAATTTGGGGGTTGAGTGCTTGGATCTTCACACAAGTCATGAGAGACTTCATTAGGCAAACGATTCAGTAGAAGGACAGAGGAATTGGACCTTGGAGTTGGCTCTCCCCATTCTAACCAGGTTATGGCAGGAAGCAGCACCAGCAGCAGAGATGCAAACGCACAAGTTGGGAAAGGATTTAACCTTGGTTTGATTTCTTCAGTTTTGCTGAGTGTAGCCCAAGAGCCCTTTTGCTCAGGGTGTGATGGGCAAGGGGTATTTCTTTTCTCTCTGTGCTTTCACTTGACTTGTAGCTTTTAGATTGTTTTTTAAAGCTTTTCCCCCCAGAGTATGACTGCAGTTAAATAAGCACTTTCCTTGTGGAGACCTGAAATCTTTATGTTCCCCAGTGCCCTTTCCACCTCAAAGTGATCGACTGCACATCCAAATGAGAAGGGCTGTAAGTTATGCCCCAAAATTGCTACTGGGGGACCTCTGCCCTGATTTCCATGGATCCCAGGGATCCCTGGAGCTGTTCTTGCTGTGTGCTGGAACACCCTTTGCAGAGCCTGCAGAGAGAGCCCAGCCCTTGGGGATGATCTCATGGTTTAATACTCGCTTTGAGCTACCAGGTGGAGGGCCATGCAGGGATTTGCTTGGACCAAAGGAAGTTTTCATACCAGAAACCTTCTGTCAGTAAACCTGCTATCATTTAGCCATAAAGAAAGCTTCCCCCAGCATCACTTTTTCCCCTTTTCTTGCCAAGATGTGAGGGATTTGGCGTGTCACGAAACTACCGTCTCTTACGTGAGTTTATCAACAGACTCCGCAGGGTGGTTCTCTGTCTGACATGCAAACACAAACATTATTTATATTGTATTTGTGTAGATAGGAGATGCCTTTTCCTAAGAGCTGGGAGAGTGGCTGAGTCAGTTCCCTGGGAGATGAACTGGAGGAGATAGTGGGGCTTTGGTTTGGGGTTTTCGAGAGGAGATGAGTTTCCCCAGTGAACTGTCTATTTATACCAGCTCAGAGCCCACTGATTTTTCACCCCAGTTGTTTTTGCATTCCAGACACATTCCTGTGCTCCCCAGTAATAACTTTTAGCCCGAGGGTTTGAAATGGGATCAGCTAGTTATTAGCACAAACTCGGAGAATGTTTTTGCAGAGGATGAAGAAATCAAACGTGGGCCACGAGCTGATGGAGGAGCTGGTTGTTGGGGGCTTGCTGTGCTGGGAGGGAACTGCCAGGATTGGGCCAAAATACAGAGAGTAATAACAGATGATTTATGGAATGTTCAAACCTTGGGAAACCAGAAATGCTGACTTTACCCAGGTCTGGTTTATGTCACTTGAAAGACTTTTCTACTGGCTTCTCAGCTGGTGTTAGTGTCTCCTTTGCTCTTAAAACCAGGGCTGAATAGCAGCACTGGGCAAGGAGTGTGGGGATGAACTGACTTCAAACAAGTCAGTGGAGTTGCAGTTGGAGGGTGTTTATTTAACTGTATGTGATTTAATGTCATTCCCATCAGTGCCATGACCTAATGGTGATCAGGCAAATCCATTCAGCAGCAAGTGACAAACCTCAATATTCCTTTCCCCAATTGGATACATGAAAGAATTCATTGCATATGGTGTGTATTTTATGGGTGCAAACCACGTTGTGATCCATCCCTGACATTATTTGGTGAAGTACAACATGTGACACCGTGCAGAGAGGCAGCATTTGGGGTGGGTGCACAGGCCCCCAGCTCCACCTGTGGTACCCACACCCTGTGCTGGCTCTGCAGCCTCCTGGCCCAGGGTGTGGCTGCTCTGACCTGGGAGCTCTGAGGGCTGGGCTGAAGACCCTCAACAGCACCACAGAGAATTTGGTTTGTGTCTTGTCCTGGGGCTGGGGGGGTCATCACCCGTCTTGCCCATCTTGTTGTGTAGTAATAAGAGAGGCACAACCCCCATTTTCAGGAGGGATTGGGTTTTTATGTAGTTTACTCAAGGAGGGGAAATAACCTGCAAAGCTGATCCTCTGCCTGGGGGAGACACAACCCCCAGTAGCTGTTCCCAGCAGTGGCTCTTCAGTGAATCTTATTTTGGGCTGGAAACTGCAAATACTCAGTGGCTGCAGTTTGCCAGTTCAAATACAGCTGGATGGTGATGAATGCTGAGTGGTGGCTGCTCTGGGGAATGCCTCCTTCACCTCCTCACCTGTGTTTACCCCATCCTGTTATTCTGATGTGCCTCCTGCAGCACTTTTATTTGCATTAGCTTTATTTTTTGCTTCTGAATTAGTAACCATTTAAAACTGTCAACCACATGTAAACAAGCGGTGCTGAGTTATGAATAACAACTTACCTGGAATTCCAGCTGCCTGTTTGCATTGCACAGGGCCTGCTGCTGGGGGAGTGGGCAAATCACTCAGGAGCCTCTCTCTTTGGCTGCTTTTCTTGTAGCCCCTTTGAATAAATCCCCTGGTGCTGTCCTGGGGGGGATTCCTGGCTTTCCCTCTGCTGGAAAATGCTGGCTTGGCTCCAGCTCCTGGCATGAGCAGCATTTTTTGCAGGCTCTGTTGGAGCTGTGCTTGCTCACTGCAGAACTTGTGAGTTCTGACCAAAGGGCAGCAGAGCTTGGATGGGGGGGGAATACCATTGTTAACTGATTTAATTATAATACAGTGTATTTAACAAGCATTTGATCTAAATGTTAATTCTTCAAACTGTGCTTGGGAGGCTCTGATGACAGGTGAAAAAATGATTGTAGAATCATGGAATGGTTTGGGTTGGGACCTTGAAGATCATCCTGTTCCACCCCATGCCATGGGCAGGGACACCTTCCACCAGCCCAGGTTGCTCCAAACCCTGTCCAACCTGGCCTTGGACACTTCCAGGGATGGGGCAGCCACAGCTTCTCTGGGCAACCTGTGCCAGGGCCTGCCCACCCTCACAGCCAAGAATTCCTTCCCAATATCCCATCTAACCATGTCCTCTGGCAGTTTGAAGCCATTCCCTGTGTCCTGTCACTCCAAGCCCTTGTAAATAGTCTCTCTCCATCTTTCTTGTCATCTCCCTTCAAGTTCTGGAAGGCCACAATCAGGTCTCCCTGAAGTCTTCTCTTCTCCAGGCTGAACAATCCCAATTCCCTCAGTCTTCCCTCCTAGGAGAGAAGCTCCAGCCCTCTGATCAAATTGGTGGCCTCCCCTGCACTCACTCCAACAGGTCCATGTCCTTCCTGTGCTGGGGACCCCAGATGATCTTTTGTTAGCTATAAAAACCTAATATCCTCTCATTTTTAATGTGAGAATATTCTGCAATATACAGATTTATTTCTTTTAATTCAGTCCCCTAAGGTCAAATCTTTTCTGTTCTCTGAGTATGAGTTAGTTTAATCAAGTTAAGAGGTGTTCTTCAAGGTAACAACACTGAATGTACTTTGGTAAAATTTCATAAAACATTCTCATAGGAACCCTCAGAAATCCCATTTCACAGACCCAGGGAATGACTCTCATTGCCTGGAGAACATTTGTGTCTCATTCTTTTCAGTGTTTAAGGTTACTTGGGGAGTGTGAGCATCATCTTTATCCAGATGCCCTGGTGCATGGAGCAAAGCACAGAACCAGGGGGTGCATTTCCTAAGGCCCTGCCCTCCCTTCTCAGGTTATTGGGTTTATTTTGATACAGCTTTTTGTCATGGGAAGGGGTGACAAGTGACACCTGTGGACAGCAGTATTGAGGAAAGCCATGAGGAGGGTTGTTCTTTCCATGGGTATTTAGAAACCTCTGAATGACACTTTCCTTATTTGTGGTCCCAAAGATGCCTGAGTTGATATATCTTTGACATAAATGGAACTGTAGGTGCTTGCTGTGTGTTTTCCATATGATTTCATCAGTTGCCTGGGGTAAAAAACCCAACTGCTGGTGACAGGATGACACTTGATTTTATTTTACCTTTTAAGTGCTGGATTCTAAATTATTAGCGGCGACCAGCCAAGAAAAGTCCCACGTGCAGAGCCCCCCAGCTTTGCCCATGGTTTTAACCTGCTTTGGGTTTACTTTCCTGGGAGTCCTTGAGGTGTGGAGCAGTCTCAGCTGGGAGCAGGGGCAGTGTCAGCCTGTGGGACTGCCCTGGTGTAACCAAAGTGCTGACTTAGCACCCCCAGCTACCTGCATTGTGCAAGAGGGAAGGAATCTGCCTGACTGGAGTCCTGTCAACACACACAGATTGCACTGGTACAACAAAATAGGCTGCTAAAGGCTTGCTTAAATTGGGTCTGGATTCCATTAAGAAGTGTTAGTCCAGAGAGCCACAATAGCTCTGCTCTGTTACCGAGGGCTGAGCAGGCTCCAGTTGCATCAGACTATTGTGTTTTATTGGAATCCTCTGCTCCATCCTGCATGTTTGTTATTCAGCACTTCCAAAGGATCAGTCAAAAAGAGGTGGCATCCTCTGGTCCCAAGTGGAATTGTCCTGGGTGGGTTTTCTAATAAACTAACTGCTTTCACTCGGGCCTCCCCTTTTTAGTTTAAAATGAATAAATTCCCATTCCTGAGAGCCCAGAGCTGAGAAAACTTGCTCTTGGAGTCTCTCTGTCTTTAACTTTTTAATTCCAGCAGCATGTAGTAGAGCCTGGCACGGCCATCTGTAGTTCCTGAGGTGTGCCAGACACTATGTGGGCAGAAAATGGAATATACATGATGTCTTTCTGGAATGTTTGTGGCTTTGTATAATTGTCCCATCTACAGCAGTGGAATTATTCTTGAGCAATCCTTATCTCTCCCTGCATCTCTGGTTTATGATGCTGCTGTTTAAACAGCTTGTTTGAAGTCCTTGCCTTAGAGATACTCCCCGTGCACTTTGCAGATCTCTTGTTTGCCTCCCACAGCAAAATGGGAAACACTTTTCTGTTTATGCTGAAGGGAAGTTTGGGGAGCATTTTCTCTGTATCCCCAAAGGATTGCTGCACTCCCGGAGCCGTGGGGAATGTCAGAGCTTCCCATGTGTGCAGATTCACCAGGGAAGCACAGACAGATCCTTGGATTGAAGCTTGGATTGCAGAGGCTGCACAACAAGCTGTTCCCAAAGGCTGCTCTGTCATCCCCCTGACTCGGTGCTGGCTCCTCCCAGCAGCAATTCCTGTGCATCCAGGGCTGGGAGCTGGGCAGGAGCTCCAGGGCTGCTCTGGGGCCCTGCCTTTGTTAAAATGGACAGGTTTGGGTTGGTTCTGGCCTTGGCCATCTGGCTTGGGGCTCTGAGGACCTTCCTGGCAGTTTTGAAAACTCCAAACCCACGTTGGCATCGTGAACATGAAACTGGATGAAAAGGACTCTCTTCAAAGGACTTCACAGTGTTGTGTCCATACCCTTTTTGTGGAAGAGCATCCCCTATCCTGCCCAAACAGGCACCTTGTGTATCTCAGACACAGCTCCCCACACCCAGAGTCTGGAGCTCTCCATCCCACAGCTCCCAGTTTGCTGTGGGGACCCCAGTGGGCTGGGCAGTGCTGGGGCTCAGGCTCTGGGGTGCCATCCCTGCTGCTCCTTTAGTGCTGCCACCTCCTTCCCAATCCAGCAGTGAAGCAAATGCTGAGTTTCTAAACGGGCTGTATTCCTAGTGAAATTCAATTTCTAGGTCATTATTCTTTAAGTACATTTTCAGGAAAGGTATTCTGTGTTAGGAATGTGAGAATTTTTGGAGCAGTTGGAACCCCCTGCAAGCTCCGTGTCCCTTTGGGCTCGTGCCACTCTTGTTTCCCAGCTGCATTGTTCAAACACTTCATTTTCTCTCATCCCATTCCTCCCCAGGTGTTAAAATTAACACAGATGGCAGAGGGATGGTCAATAAATGTGAAAAATAATGTCAATATAATAACAGCAGATGCCTTTTCAGGCGTGTGATTGCATCATGGAATTTGTGTTCATGACCAGGACTGTGGGGGTTTACAGGAGGGCTGGGAAGTGTCAGTAAAAGCCAGACAATATCTTTACCAGTTAATCCCAAATATCCTGGAGCTGTAATTAGGCTCCCTTTTTAGCCTTGAATGGAGGAAGATCATCTATCCCTTAGGTTTTGTGAGGAACCCTTGGGATAGAGAGAATTTTTCCTCTGCAGCACATCAGTGACTTTACAGCACTTCAGCTCCCCTTGTGTCACACACTTACCCCTGGCAGGGCTGCAAAATCCCAGGCTTAGCTTTGCTCAAACCTGCTCTTCTTTCCTCTTCAGGTGCCAGTACTGAGGTAGAAAAAATGTGTTCCAAACCCAGAGCAGTTCCAGAGAAGGGACTCATGTGCTGTTCCCACTCAGGCCACGCTCGGGGGCACAGGTGGAGCAGAACATCAACTCCTTCCTTAGCCAGGAGAGTTTAAAAATCCTGGTGTAAATGTATTTCTGAGGCAGCAGTGGCAGCTGGAGTGGTGTGTTGGAGCTGCATGTCTGTGCTGAATTTGCCCAGGCCTTTTGTCCCCCATGTTTTTGGTTTGGTTGGGTTATTTTATCTCATGCAGGTGAGAAGAAGATAAAAGAGGCTGCAGGAGAATGGCCCACCAGCCTGCAACTTCCTTTCTGCAGTTCAGCTCTAAATGTAAATTGTGGGTTTGGGTCCAGCATTCCCCACTTAAAACTGGCAGATGTTGAATACCAAAATGACACATGTGTTGTTGATCAGCATTTTCCAACCCCACTGTTGTCTGTAGCTGATCAAAAGTAAGTATTTTGCTAAACAAAAGAGGCATAAGGAAAACAGCGGTTTTCCATCAAGCAGAAGATGCCTCTGGTTTCTCTGGCTCTTTGGAGATTATGAGGATAGGTTTGGGGTTTTGGTTTTTGTAGTTTCTTTTGTCTTTCCAGTCTGTAAAGTTCTGTTTCTTATTACCATTGTTTCTGCTTTCCAGAGACCTAAGATAACAAGTTGGCTCAGAAATTCCCTTTCTCGTTTTAGCTCCAGGAAATGTTGCTCCATATATTCAAAGTGCTTTTCCAGGTAGGCTGGAAATGTTGTGGGAATCCACGTGGTTTGGGTTACCTGCTTTTATTTGCACTGAGCTGGAAGTGGTTTCTCCAGGTTAGAGGGTGGGACTTCCCTCATTGCATTGCAGGTTGGGGAAGATGACTTTTATTTCTTGTGAAGTCACCCAGTGTCCTCTTGCACAGCACCTGTTGGTGTAAAAGACAAGGTTGTGCTTCTGGCTGCCAGCTCTATGGCTGAGATATCTGCAGGTAAAAGACTGGACTTCACATACAACTCTGGGGAGTATTTTTAGGGCTTTTAAAAAAAAACCTCATGATTTTTTTTAATGATATTCTACACAGCACTTCAGAGCAGTCGAGTGTGTTGTGCCTGCCTGCCCTGGTGCATCCACCACTGTTTTTCAGGAAGGATAGATATGGTGATGTGGGGTCTTTAGGTTGTAGCTGATAATATTGAAATGTGTGTGATGTTATGTACAGACCATAACACCATGCAGAAAGAGTGGAAATTGGTCAGCATTTTATTGGGCTTATAAATCCACCCATTTTATTGGGTTTATTAACAGGACAGTGTTCCTTAGTGTTGTGTGACTAAATCTTCTGGCTTTGGCTGGCAGGGACCAGGTTGGTTTCCTGGTGAGGAGGGCAGGGAGAGGGGGCTGTGTGAGGCAAGGCAGGGCAGCTCTGGTTAAAGCATGGGGACTCTTGAGGGAAATGATGGAAAGATAACAGCAAAGGAGCAGCATTATTACAAAGGGGGTGTAAACAATGCAATTTGGGTTTTATTCCATCAGTGTAAGGAATATTCCTGTCTCCCAGCACACACAGCTGGCACTGGGAAGCAGATAATCCAAACTCCAGCTGACCAGGTGGAGGGATCCATGGAGGGAGGAGCAGGGGCAGTAACAAAAGGGGGTTCTGTTTTTATTAAAAGAATTAGTAAGGCTGTGACTGAAATATTGACACACTTTTTTGGTGTCTCTTTGAGTCGGTGCTGAAAAGGGTTTCAAAAGCATTTGAGTTTCATTAGATAGAGATGTGAAAAGCATAAGAGAGCAGGGAGTTTTGCTGTCTGCTCTCCATAATGGGATAAAGAGTTTCGGTTCCACACAGGTGAAGCATCAAAAATGGAAATCTTACTTGAAAAAATGTATTTTCAAAATATATATAGTGAAGAAATGGAATGTGCAGACACAGCCCCAGGTTCCCAGGGCTGGGCAGGAGGGAGCCTCACCCCCTGCCCATGCTCCTCAACTGGCTTTTCTCATGCCACAAAACCTGCTGGAATCGTGCCTGGGATGTTTATACACGGCCTTATTTAGACTCCTGTTTATTTTTGTGCAGGCAGAAAATAATTCCTGTGAGTGCATGCATACAGGGGATTTTGTGGTGTTATTAGGAGGGGTTTGTAGTGCTTGGGATGGGGTTTTATTCCTGTAAGTTCAGAGAAATGCCTGATAAAAGGAAAGCAAACTGAAGAAGGGAGCCAAGCACAGAAGTTTACGAATTCTTGTCAAATTCAGACTAATAAACCCACCTGTTGTTATTCTGTCAAAAATATGCTTTCCAAGCACTGCCATGTCCATATTCAGAGTAGGTGAATTCAAGGAATGAGTGTTTTGGCTCCTTGTGCAGGAGGTTTTCATGCCTTGCAGACCCGTGGAGGAAGTGGCTTGTGTTTCTCAGAGATCTGTGATGTGGCTCATTTTCCTCCAGGGCAGAAAATCCTGTTGCCATTAAATCCCTTTGCTGGGAGGTGGGTTGTTGGAGCTTGTTCTCTGCCTTTGCTTCCAAGGGCCAGAAAAGCAGAATTTCAGCATAAAACCTGCCAGAGTACAAATTTGCTCTCAGCCATCTTGAGGTTGTGTTTCAGCATTTATTTGGGATAAATAAGGGGGGAGAAGAGGAGGAAAAGGTTGAGCTTGGCCTTTAGAAATAACAGTATAAGCCCCTCTCCAACAGGAGAGCAAAAAGGACAAAAAGGTTATTTTTTTCACAGCTTTGGAATATGAAGAGGTGTAAAAAAACCTTTCATCTCTACAAAACTCGACTAACATGGCCTAACTAACACTTAGTTATTAAATGCTTCTTATGATAGGAAAATACAATTTGCTTCAGTATTCCTTGGAACTCTGTGGTTCTGCAGGATAATGGCCTTTTTCTGTCCCATTTCAAATCACCCTTTTGCTGGGCAGGGATGTGGTGGGGCTGGGGAGCACGAGGAAAGGAAGAAATAAAGAGATTTGGAGAGTCCTTGGTGCCCAAACTCAACCATTTCACTGACCTTAAAGCCTGGGAGGCAGAGTAGGTGCTGTGCATGTGGCTACAGGCTGGGGGGTTTGCCAGGGAAGGAGAGGACAAGGTGGTGGATTCTGCTCTCCCCATCTCATTTTGAGTTAGTCTTTCCCCTTTTTCTTGGTGTGGAGCTCAAACTGCACACGACAGATTGACCAAATAATCCTGCTGCAAGCACAATAAGACATAAAAAGTGCCTTTTCAAGAACACAATAAACAAAGGGAAGATGTTTGTTTAGAGGGGGGAAGGTGTAGTAATAGGAGGAGGGAAATCATCCTGTTGCTTTGAGGTAGCTTTTAAAAATAGAAGGAGTAAGTTCGTGTTGCAGCTTTTAGCACAGTAAACACATAATTGGAAGCTGATTATGGTGAATTCCTCAATCACAGCCCCCATCAGGGGAAGTCTGAAGGAAAGAGCCTGACATCTGGAAGCCAGCAGCAACTCTGGGGTTTAGTAAGCAGCACTGCC
Organism: Campylorhamphus procurvoides; assembly: GCA_013396655.1. Lineage (NCBI taxonomy): Eukaryota > Metazoa > Chordata > Aves > Passeriformes > Dendrocolaptidae > Campylorhamphus > Campylorhamphus procurvoides. The sequence goes on along the minus strand of WBMV01004155.1, from coordinate 15,125 downwards.
AAATAAAATCCAAGCACTACTATAAATGATTCAAAAATAAAGCTTGGCTGGGGGGTAACACCTCAGGGACAAAGCCAGCGAGATGGAGTTTGGAGCACTCTGTGGGAGCTTTCCCAGCAGCTCCAGAGCCTGGGGGAGACATGGGGTATGGATATGGATTCCTGGGATGGTTGGAGTGGTCAGGAGCTGAAGTTATGACTGGACTAAACAGAGGAACTGCACAATTGCTCTTAGTGTGCCTGACTTGGATTTATTGCAGAGGTTGTGTCCAAAGCAGGGCTGGTGTTGGGCATTGCAGAGCTGACCTGAGGTTTATAGGATAAGATCTGCTGGCTGTGAAGAGTGACCTTCTCCCAGGAGCAGAAACCTGCCCGTTGGCATGTTGGTCTCCCGGCAGTTGGGGGCCATCAGTGGCTGTGACAGCAGCAACTGGGGGGGGGGACACACAGGTGACCCACACGGGGACCAGCAGCCATCCCATATGCCAGGGGACAGGGGGGTCTGACTCTCCCCTTCTGCTCCCTGGTGACCTGCACACTTTTCAGGGCAGCTCCTGAACAGGAGACTGCCCGTCCCATGGCAGTAAAATCAACTCCTCTGAGTTCATCAGCTCCTGCTTAGTCTTTGTGTCTAGAAATAACCCAGACCATCACAAGGGGAAGTTCAAGGAAGTGCAATAAGTGATGTGCTGAACAAGATTCCGATCTTTCATTTTTTGAGCAGGTTTTTGATACAGCTCAGCTTGATACAACCTGCTATTTACCAGCCTGGCCTTTAGTATTGGCTCTGCTTTCCAATTATGCCTCAATTCATACACCAGTTGCAGAGGGCGTGTGTGGGCGTACGTGCGAGAGAGGGAGATTGATTCTGTTCTTTAAAAATGTGAAGTCTGCACTAACTATGAGAACCCATCAGAATTTCTAGCACTTAAATGCCATTTCCTTTCTCAGTGTGCTCCCAGCACCAGGCAGTGTTCACAACATCCCCCTGACAAGTGGAGGGATACATGCTGGTTCTCAAAAGTAGAATATTAATACAGATACCAGTGAAAACCAGGCTGCAAATCCGTTCCACAAGTAAAGGGTTAATGTGGGAGCTCAAATTACAACTTGCAAGCGAGTACATAAGGTCTTAGCTGTGTTTTTCAGCAGCACATGAGTGAAAATGGAATAAAGGACATTTCCACCCTGGCTGTTGCTGTGTGTTCCAGTTGCCCCGTGTGCCTGGACAGCAGATTTGGATAACCCAGCATGGCACCACTTTGTGCAGAACATCTGGATAGCCCTGACAGTGCTTTGGGGGTCACTGTATTTCAGATCTGAGGAGCCCAAAAGTGTCTCATCTTTGTCTTTCTGCAGTTCTGACTGCTCATTTCTCCTTCCTGCAGGGCTGAAGACCTACCTGATCTCGGGTCAGAAGGTGAAGGAGCCCCAGTGCAGCTGCTCCCAGACCTTGCTGCCTGGCCTGGAGTCCACAGAGGGCACCAGGACACCGGGAGCATCCTCAGCAGACAACTCTGGAGACCTGGCCAAGGCTCTCAGCCAGGTGGAGAAACCAAAGGTGAGCTCTCAGACACCTCAAACCAGGCATGGGGAAACCTTACAGGCTTGTTTAGGCACTGCTTTACAGATTTTATATATATATATATGTATAAATGTATTTAAGTGTATATACACATAGAGTGACAAGACATAGTTGGAGGGAGGCAAAAAATTACCAAGTAAAATTCTGCTCACCAAATGACAAGCAATCCCTAAAGGAAGGTGAGCACTTTTTAAAGATGGTTTCAAATAAATATTTCCTTTTATATTTCAGGACTCAGAGGTCAGTGCTGCTTTTGCAGTGGTGCAGGTTTTATGTGGGGGGAAAACAATGTGATTTATGCAGCTGCTGTAACTTCTGAGATGTTCTGCTTGAGCTGCTTCTGCCATTCCCCTGTGGTGCAGGTTGGGTACCTGTGAGCCTTTCCAGGGGTATTTAACAGACATCCCTGTGAAAAGATGACAGGATTGTTTGTGTGGTGGGAGAAAATACTCTAGGGGGTTATATCTTTGTTATATCTTTGCTCTAGAAACCTGGATCTGGAGCTGAGGGCAATGGTTTGTATGGATTCAGCTCGGAGGGATGATGACACTTTGTTATGTTCACACCTCTCCCAAGATCTCTCCACAAGGAAATCTGTGAAACAATGTGTATTGCTGCAGAGCTTTGCTGTTACTCTCCATCTTCCAGCTCAGAGCAGCTTGCCCAAACAACAGATGTCTATTCTCTCCTTTCATTCTTGCTAAGAGTTCCTTCTCCTGGGCTGCCTGAGGTGGGCACAAATGTGCCTGTCCTGAGACCTCAGTGTGTTCAGTCCTGACTGCATCCCTTCAACACAGGTCTGAGACTGAGCTGATGGAGTTGCTGGGGGTGGTTTTTGTGCTGCTCCATTTTTACTGCTCTTTTGTTTGTTGTCTGGATTAGGAGAGTGTGACTAGGGCACCTTTCCCCTGCCTCTGCACATGGTTTTGTGTTTTGCAGTAAAAATGAGACCAGCTGAGTGTCCAAAAGTCAAGTGAGCTCCTTAGAGAGCAAACCAGGCCTGTTTAACTACAGAAGGTAACTGCAGCCAACTTTATCCTTCCCCAAAATATGCACTGTGTGTGCTTTGACAGCATCCAAGTTGCTGGTGATAGGTTTCTATTCCCTCTCCTGTGTAAGAAAGAATATATTTGGCACCCTGCAGGCACCAGCTTTCCATCTCCCTCTTGCCTTTCAGCCAAAGCACCAGCAAATAAGGCAGGAAAATACATCTTAGAGTTGGTGGGGAGCTGTACAAACGAACCTGTGAGTGCTGCCCAGTGCTTGGCTGTGTCCAAGTGTGACAGTGACAGGCAGAAACTCCTGAATTTCAAGCAGTGAAGGAAGAGGAGGGGTGAACAAAGCTGTGAAGCTGAGGATGCTGTTCTGAGAGACAGTGAGGATGCCTTGGCAGTGTCAGACAGCAGAGGAGGCTGTGACTGAGCACAGTGAAACCACAGCAAACCACAGCACTGACCCCCCTGCAGCTGGGCTCTGAGAAAGCCTTTATGGACAAACTGACAGTGGGAATTGTTCAAATGATGCAGGTCCCAAATCAAACCTGTGGTTAGGGATCAGCTCTGTGCTTTCTAAACCACGGGGTGCCTGCCCTGCAGAAGGTGCAGGTCCAGGTCCACCACCATCCCGTGGTATCTGGAGCAGTTGCTGCNCTTTCTAAACCACGGGGTGCCTGCTCTGCACCCATCCCGTGGTAGCTGGTGTGTGATGTGGAGCATTTGCTTTCCCCCCATGCTTTGTTTGCTGCCTCGTCCCTCATTTCCTGCCCCGGGGCTGTTGCTGGGTGTTAATTGCTGTTCAGAACAGCCTGAGCTGGAAGGGACCCACAAGGATCAGCCAAGCCCAGCTCGTGGCTCTGGAGGTGTTTGAGTGCTGAGGGATGGTCTGTGCAGGGCAGAAGTGCCAGCGTGACTGTCTGAGTGAGGGAAGGAGAAGCTGAAAGAAGCTCCTCAGAAGAGCATCTTGAGCAAGTGCCAGCTCAGCTTCAGCTGCCTTGGACACCCTGTTGTGCCACAGCTACTGCACAGTTTGTGTTTGTGGCTGCTGGTTTTACTCCTCACCCTGAGCACTGCACATCTGGCCAGGGGTTTCTTCAGCAGCTTCACCATTCCCTGATGCTGGAGTGGATTCTGGATGAATGGGTGCCATGGAGTGATGGAGCCATCGTGGCAGTGCTGAGCCCCAGCCTCCCCTCTGCTGCTCCAGTCACAGGATCATGGCATGGTTTGGGCTGGAAGGACCTTAAAGCTCATCCAGTTCCGCCTCCTGCCATGGCAGGGACACCTTCCACCAGCCCAGGGTGCTCCAAGTCCCATCCAACCTGGCCTTGGACACTTCAGGGCTGGGACAGCCACAGCTTCTCTGGGCACCCTGTACCAGTGTTTCACCACTTTTGCTGTCAAAATCTTCCTTAGATCCAATCTAAATTCTCCTTCTTTTGGTTTAAATACATATGTATAGCAAAAAATCCCCACAAAAAACGACTGCAGTTTAATCACAGATCATGCACAGTTTTTGAAAAGGAGTGGGTTTCTTTTTTCCAGCTTTTGGGGGTTTTGTGTGGTGGGTTTTTTTTGAAAGCCTGCAGCTCGCTGGTAGGGTCTGGAGATAACAATTTGCACAAGAATCATGACTTCCATGTGACTGTTTTAAATGCAGAGCTGTAAACAGTGTCAGTGTAGGAGGAGATGACTCCAGCTCTGCAAAAGAGACTTAAGTAGGAGGGGCAAAATTGCAGGCAAGTTGAAATATTTTTGCTATAAAGGGAATAAGTGGCCATATTGGATGCCAAGGATGAATTTCACATTTGAGGCTTGAAGGAACGTAAAGGAAAGTCAGGGGGGAGAATGCAGCAGTGATTGATCCATGAAAGGAATTGTGTTTCCTCCTCTGGTGTAGCTGCAGTTCATTGAACTGCAAACTGTAGTGAGTGTGGATATCAAGAAAGTCCATGTGTGTAATTAAAATGCTGAAGACAGAGGCTAAAACCTCTCTAATAGCAGCTGTTTTGAATGAGAAGACTGTAACCTGCTTAAGCAGTTTGGGTCTCAATTTATTTTCCCTATTATCTTTTATGAAATGCCTCACTTGACAGGGAATCATAAGCTGTTGTAGAAATGTTTTAATCATTGCTTGGTATGAAAACAGAAGGTCCTTTTGCTTGTCTCGGTGTTTGCTGGAAGTGCATTAATGTTTTATTCATGGCAATGAGGTCACAGCACACGAGCCCTGCAAGAGAGGAGGAACTTAATGATGTTGGCTGGAACACATGGGGGAAGTCAAGAGGGACTTCTGCCTCTTCCCAAGGGTCAGGATGCTTTTCCAAGCCCTTTGTCTCCTGGTTTAACCCCGGGAGCTGAGTGTTTGAGGTGGCCTTCCTAGTTTATTAGCAAGATCAAACAGGGAGTGTTTTCTTTATTTATTGTTAGAGGTGCTTGGGTTTTGTTGCTATTAGCAGACTTCTGCCTTGGATAAATCTACTAACTAACCCTCTAGGAGTTTAGAGGGCTCGTTAGCCCTTTGCCAATTTATTTTTCAAGCCATCTAATAATGCCTTCCACAAAGTGGTCAAGACATTCTTGGCGTTTAGTCCGAGGTTATTTTTAAACACAACCATTTGAGAACCAACTTTGTAGTTCCTTCAGCTGTGCTGGTGTTTGTTCAGACTGTGCAGGTTAAGGACTGGCTGTAAGTTGCTCATCTGATGCCAGGTCAGGAGGCTCAGAGTCATTTCAGTGGCCCAGCCTGGGCTGTGCCCCTGAGGAGCAGCAGATCTGATGGTCTTCAGAGCATTTGGGAGGTGCTGGTGAGGGGGGAGCTGGGTCAGCAGTCACAGGGAGAGTGGGCTGGGAGAAACTCCTGACAATTAAACATTCTGGGTGATTGGATTTTAACCTGAGAGGTAGAAAAGGGGCTTTGGGTGAAGAGTCAGCTCTGAGGAGACTTAACACGCTGGTCTCTGAAATCAGGAGTGAACCTGAAGGTGCAAGTTGTGGGTTTGGACCAGGAGAATTGAGAAACTTGAATGTGTCCCTCCTGAGTCCAGAATACACAGCTGAAATGAATGTGGGCTGTTGTGTTTGGGACAAAAGGCTCACATTGCCTGCTGAAAACCCTCCCAGATGCTCAGTGATCCCCTCCCAGACACCAGCAGATCTCTGGTGAGCCTGGTCACCTGAACATCTCCAGAGCAGGGGCCTTGCCAGGAGGGCTCAGACACAGGGCCCCTCTAAGCAACATCCTGTCTGTGCTCTGCCAGGGCTGGAGAAAAGAGTAAGGACGTGGAAGATGCAATTCTGGGGTTAATTCCCCTGAAGAAGATCACATTTTAACTCGAAGGAATGAGCTTGTTTTAAAAGCTCAAGTGCAACATTTTCGGTCGCTTCCAAAATGCCCAGCCTGGTCCCAGTACAAATCCCAATGGTTTTGCTCCCCGTGTTCCCTGTGACATTTACTGGGTGTTTTTGGCCCTGACAGCCTGAGCTCCCCTCCCCTGCCTTGGAGCTCTGTATGCAGAAGGATTTCCCTTGATTAGTTTCAGATTTGTTGCTCTCCATCTCCCCGTGCTGCCCATCACGCGTCGTGGTGTTTGGTGCTTTTTCTGGGTTTTGCTGCATTTTGTGCTGAGTCTTCCCTCCCAATGCCGTTCACATCCCTTTGCAGGCAGTTTTTCACACGAGCAAACTGCACTCCACCTCCTGAAGAGCCTTTTCCTCCTCTTGGGGAGGCCCTGTGCTGGTACACAGGACTACAGTGTATCTGTGCTCTTCCCCTGGTGAAGCTTTGCTGGGTCAGATTTAGCTCCAGCAAGCAGCAAATCTGGGATTTATTTTTGAAATGGTGCATTCTGTTCCAGGCGAATTTTGCTCCCCGCTTCCCATTCTGTAGCTTTGTTTATCTTTCAGCCGTGCTGCAAGTATACAAGTGGACTGAATTACAAATTGCATAATCCTACAAGGACACCAGAACATTCCTGGCTAAAATTTTTTTGTCTCCTTGCAGCCTTGCCCTTCATGTAGTACCACCCTTGCTCCCCACTGCGATGTCAGCGTAGAGGAAGGAGCTATCCAAAATGGGTGTCAGGATGAGCATAAAAACAGTATGAAGGTAATTTCAGTATTTCTCACTGCCCTTCTTTTCCCTCATTTCTCTGCTTCCCTCAGCTTTCTCAGTTTTCTGCCACCAGTCCTTTATTCAAGCTCTTAAGCAGCAGAACTGACTTGGATTTGGAGCAGTTGTGTTCTAAAATGTAGTTTGAGCCCCCCACCTCCACTTGCAGAATTTTTAGTAATTTTATGGGCTCAGATTGATACTGAGAAGGACCTAAAATTGGGACTCTCTCAGTTGTGCTGGGACTACTCAGACAGGCACACACAGCACTGCCAGGCTCTCCATCCCTCACCCCACTGGGCTGGGTCACCTCACCTCAAGTTATGTGTCTTGCCAATGTGTTCAGGGTCATTCCTGTTGCTGCATACAGCTGAAATCCACAGCTTTCAGTCAGTTTGCCTCCTTTTCTGACCAACAGATACAGCATCTTACAGATTCCTTGTGCTGCTTTCCTTGCCTGTTGCTTAGATATTCTCCCTGAAGCCACCTACCTCCTCTGCCACACCACATGCTGCCTGTTTGTCTTGTTCGTGGCCTCCTCAGCCTCTGCTCTGCCTGTCTCTCCTTCCTGAGCATTGACCTCCTGCCTCAATGCAGACTGGGCACCAGTGCTCAGCACCTGGCTGTTAGATATTCAAACCAGTTTAATGCCTTCCCTCCTTGGGGAGAATCACTTCATGAACACACTCTGAGACAATAGTCTCATTCTTCACATCTCTCTTATGAAGCTGATTGAAAAACTTGCCAGCACTGCTGAACCCCTGCATTACTCTGTGTTTGTCTCTCTGCTCTCTGTCTGTACCTGACCTGTTGTCTCCTGCTGAAATTGTGAGCTCAGAAGCAGGGCCTGCCTCATGGGGCTGTAGGGGTGTGTTACACAGCAGTTCTGTGCCAGCGTTCCCAGGAAACCGGCTAAGAAAGGAGTAAAATAATCAGGGAGGTGGAGCAGAGTGGCCAGCAGGTACTGCTCTCAAACCAGCATGAGATCTTCAAGACAGGAAGCCTGAGAGATCTGCAGGTAGGCAGGAGATGCTCCTCTCCAGGCTGCCCCTGCCCACGTGCCAGGGATCTGCAGGGCACACCTGCAGGCAGGGGTTGTCCCCACGTACAGACTGCCCAGTGTCAGGAGATGTCTTCATTCAATCATCCTCAGTTCCTTCTTGCTGCAGCTGTCCTGGCTTGGTGTGTGTGAATCAGCCAGTCATCTGACCCTGCTGGGAGGAGGTCTGTGCAGAGCAGGGGGAAAGGGCTCCAATTTCAGGGGAAGAAACGTGTTTGTGGAGCCCAAATCGCCCAAATCCTTGTTGGGTTTGGTTTGGTCATTGCTCAGCTGGAAATCGGAGCTGTTACGTGGCTCTGGGATGCCTCTTTCACTGAGGGCTCAAAGAACAGCCACGTGCACGGAGTTGCCATTTCATCTGATTTCCAAATCTTCCCTCAAGTCTCAGGTCTCTTGGGAGAAAGAGCCATCCCCATGTCTGGAGTCTGTTCCCTTCCCATGGCCTGTGCTGCACTCGTGTGCCCTGCCTTTTGGGAATGTGACTGGTGTGTAACCACATCCTTGGACCCATCGTGGGTCCAGCAGCCTCTGGGGCTTTTGATGAGAGTCTTTTGATGAGAGGAAACTCTCACATCAGGTCTCTGAGCTCTCAAGCAAACCTGTATGGCCTGTTGCCTTCAGAAGCCACAGTGACACTGGAGCTAACAACATTTAATAAATAGGGATTTTCTCCTACACAAACAGTTTCATACTCTAATCCCTGCCTGTTGAGATTAGCAGAGTGGAGACAGCACAGGGAAACCTTGAGCTGACTGAAGGAAAGAATTTTCTTGGGGATTTGAGCCTTTGCCAGGGAGCTAAAGAGAAAGTCCACGCTGACCTTCTGTGAAGGAGCAGAAGTTTTCAGTGCATTTTTCAGATGATCTTGAAGAGCAACAGGGAGAGCAGACAGTGCACAGGAGTCTGGATCTTTTATTTGAGCTGATCATAGCAAAAAACTGTGCTCTCAGTTTCTGCTTTTCAGGTAACAACTGGCTGCAGGGCTGAGGAAGAGCACAAAGACTCTACTAGGAGAAGAAGAGGTGGTAACTATGACCTTCAGTTTTTCCTTAGGCCTCAGGTTGCTCTGGGAAGTGCTCTGAGCAAATACAATCCTTAGGATAAATTAAAAAAAAACCAAAAAAACAATGAAGAGTTTTCTCTAGCAGCTTATTGGTCAGTTCTCTTTGGTTTCCCTTTGCTCTCCTTCTCTCCAAACCAGGGGTTTTGCTCTGGCTCTGCAGGATGCCCTGTGCTCCCCAGCCCTGTTCCCTGGGAGCAGCTGCATGACCTGCTAGGGATGCAGGAGGAGTCTCTTGGAAGCTGCTGGATGGTTTCCCTTGGAAAAGAACAGGGTGACCTTTGGTGGGAGAAGCCCTTGTGCTTCCAGCAGAGTGTCCCTCTGTCCCAAGCAGCATCTCTCCAGCCCAGAGGGCTCTTGCTCTGCCCCTGCTGGGCTATGTGTGGCTGAAATCACCTTTCCCTCCTGGTTATTATGGGCTGTAGCAAAGCATTGGCAGCACACCAAGGAAACTACCCAATTTCCTACTCCTTCCTCAGCTGCTGTCACTGTGCTGTGAACACCTGCAGGCTGCCAAAACAACTGCTGGGAGGGCCAGGAGGGACCAGACTGGGACTCCTTCCATCCCCTGGCTCTCAGCACGTGGCTCTCAGGCTCACACCTCCATTGGGGCAGCCCAGGGATCCCCCTGGGAGGCAGGGAGGAAGGGGAAGCACAACCCACCTCCCTCCTGCTTTTCCTGTAGCTCCAGGGAACCATTCCAACACACCTTGTTGTGGATTTAGCTCTGGAGGTCTTGGCTGTGAGAGGGAGCTGAGCCAAAGTGCTTCCTGACTCTTCCCTGCACGAGGTTCTCCTGCTGCTCCCTTGCTCTTGTATGTGCCCTACTTGTGCCTGCACCTCTCCCTGCACCACAGGGGGGGTTACACAAGGAAATGCAATTAATTCTGCATGGGCAGCCAGAGAACAGATCTTTTTTACCTTTAACTAAGTTGATTTTCCAATGTCAGTAACATATTTCAGCGCCTGGCTGGGGTGGTGAGGATGATATTTATGGTATTTATTTATGGTCACCGTGGTGGCATCCAAGAATAGTCTTCTGGAGGAGCTTGTCAGAGCTGTGCAGGCAGGAATGGAGAAACTTCTGTCATGAGTGGGCTCCAGGATGAGGAGAAATGCTACATGAGAAGTGATGAGACGTGGAGGGGGGAGAGGAACATTCAAATATGCTAAGTTTGCTCTGTGTTTGCATTTGAAAATGATCCTGACTAACTGCAGTTCATTTTCATTCTCACCACATTTGGGTGTCTAATTCTTCTGGAATTGCTTCAGTGCATATTGGTCTAGGACAAGCGAAATGTAAAGGGAGGAATCTCAGGCTCCATGAAAACAAGAATTTGGGTTCAAAGTACTCTGTGTTCTCAAATGAAAGCAGAATTGCTAATACTCTACCCAAGCCTTGTTGCAAGCTCGTGTCAGAATTAACACTGCAGTCTTAATTAATACAAAAGCAAAAGAAAACCAGAAGGAAGAAGTATGTCTTCTTTCAGTGAAGAAAATGTGGATTCATTTGTAGGATTTTTTTTTGTAGGATGCTGAGATGTACAAAAAGGCTGTTCCCACAGGTGGGAGAGAGGAGGAAGCTCTGACACAGCAGTGGGCAGTGGGGGGATCAGCAAGGGCTGGCACAGGGAGTTGTCTCATGATCCATGGAAAGCCAGCACAGTTCCAGTGGGTGTTTAAAAACCTTGGCAGGAGAATCTTGGCCTTGGGATAAGTGAATGAAATTTGGGCTTGTGGTTGGCTGTGAGTGCATGTGTGAAAATGCAGGTTGTTTCCTGCTCCTTGGGAAGCTGGTACATAAAAAGCAGAAAGACCCCCAACCAGGGATGTGCCTGCAGAACATGGAGCAGATACATCCACAGGAGAGGGGGGTGGATTCAAGGCAGGTGGAGTTTGGCCTTTGACATGGTCAGGTCAACACTCAGCGTGTCGAGGAAGAGCATCTTTCAGCTTTAACTCCTTGAAGTCTCACCTGTTTGTTCTCTGAGCCACTGACATTCCCTGTGTGTGTTTTCCAGGCTCCAGGAGGACACAGCCCCAAGACTCAGAATGGGCTTCTGAGTCCTCCCCAGGAGGAGAAGCTGAGCAACAGCCAGACCTCCCTGTATGAAATGCTGCAGGAGAAGGGCAGGTGGGGTGGGGTGAGCCTCGACCAGTCAGCTCTGCTCCCCCTGAGGTTCAAAAACATCAGAGAAAAGACTGATGCTCACTTTGTGGATGTCATCAAAGAGGACAGGTAAGGACAAGGCAGTGGCAGATCCTGGAAAGGTGAGAAGGCAGTACCAGGATCCCCTGTCTTTAATCTGTATTTGTGTGCTTTTTGTCTACTTTCAGTAATTATTGTTAACACACAACATGAGTTTTCTGATTTTAGTCTCTACTCTGCTTGAACTGCAGTAAAAACCTGACATCAGAAACATTCAGTTTAGAAACATGTAAAGCCAGTTTTTTCATCACTTCTGGGTGAACAGTCCTCCTTCAGTTGAGTCTTTGAAAAGGAAATTGCACTTTAAATCACTTGTCACGAAGTTCAACTCTATCTCAACAATCAAATGTCATCTAAATGCACCTAGTTTGTACTTTCCTCTGCAATTTAAGGTGTAACACAAAATCTGAACCACAAAACTCATATTTTTGTATAGCAAAACAGCACCATCTGATAACATTGTGTGACTAACACAGAGAGATCATGCTGGGCTTGGAAACAGAATTAACAGGAGAGAATTCTCATGGAATTGCTACCTACTTATGTATTGTAAAGTTAATTTCTCTCTCTTTTAAAAAAAAATAAGTATTTGGGACAGAGGAAATATTCTCCAAAATTCAGTAGTGTGGGATTTTTATAAACACACAACCCTCTCTCCCCTGTTGTGACAGTGACTTGACTGGAGCACCTCACCAGATAACTTGAGTTTCCTATTATTTATGGCCACTCTTAGTTTTGTTCTGCTTTTTCCACTCAAACTGAGGGTGTTTTATCTAAATATCCTTGGAATTGTGTGCTGGTGTGGGCTCTGGGCTGCTTTGAGACCCCACCCCCTGAACTCAAACCAGGACAGAGGCAGGGAGAGGTGAGAGGAAGGGACAGCACAGTCTCCCCTTTGGATTTTCTCCTTTTCCCTTCCTCCTGTGCCCACCTTCAGCTCCAGCTTGGGTACCTATATTGTTTTGCTCTCTCATCAGCTGAGAATGGCTGTTTAGCTGGGATTTTCAAACATTAGAAGACAATCAGGTTGGAAGGTCCAAGTGCTGGCAGAAAGCAGCAAGAACACCTAAAATTGTAGTTTTAAACTGGAACCAGCACTGTGCAAAGCTGAACTTCCAGAAGCAGCTTCCTGGCTGCTGTTGCTGTGCTGCAGATGCCTCACCCAGCTCCTGTGGCCCTGCTGCTCTCCTCCTCCTCTCCCCACATGCACAAAGCTCCTTGAGTGGGAAAAAAGCAGGAGCAGGACTGTGATTTGAGATCCCTCAAAGCCTGGCTCTTATTTTGGTCTCAATTAAATATCATCATTACCATATTAAGTGGGCCAGCTCTTGTTGCCACGGAAACTTCTCTGCCGAGTTCAGCTCATGTAAACATAACTTTCCAAAAATAAGCTTCTGATTAATTAGGTCTAAGCAAGATGCTCAAAGCCTACTGGGTTACACTGAGCTTTCCAACATCTCTCAATGAGAAATGATGGGGAAATAAATCCTTTTAAAAACATTCTTGATCCCCTGCAATCAAACATTGCTCTTGCTGAATCAAACATCTGTGAGGACCTTTGGGTGTGGAATTTGAGGTGTCATTTTACAGGATTCCCCCCCCTTTGCAGGGAGTTCTCTTGCACTGGTTTGCTGCAAACCTGCCCTGGGCACTTCCACCAAAATCCCTGTGGCAGAAAGGGCTTCACCCAGGTAGGATGATGAGGTGTAGAAATGAATCCCAGAGGCTTCCTTAGAGCTGGGAAGGGTTAAACACCTCCTTGGGGATTCAGGAGCCTGCACACTGGTGATATCTTTCATTTCCAGTCCCTTTCTAGAGTTTTAGCTGGGTGGTTGGGAGTTCCTTTGCATGCCAAGATTTAACCTTGGGCCTGATAGCTTGGCACTGTCTTTAAAAATAAGAATAAGGCTTAGTGTGGGGTGTTAATACTTTTATGAAAAGTTACCTGTTCTTACAACTTGATTCTCTATGTTTGACAAACAGAGTATGGTTTGATCTTTGAGTCTGGCTTTGCTGCAGCCACTGTAAAAACACTGTTCATTGTAACCTGAGCATCACTGTGTATTTGAAAGGAAAGCTGTAGTGTCAGTGCACAGAATGTGAGAACATCATATCAGAGGATTTTGGGGTTGGGGATTTGTGTTTCCAAGGAAAATGAGCTATTCCTTAGGCTGTAACCCCCCTGAGGCACAAGAAACAAGCACTCCTGCCCTGCTCAGGCAGCACTTCCAGGGCAGAGTCCCAGGGGTGGATGAAGCTCCCCCAGACCTGGGCTCAGGGCAGCCCTTCATCCCCTCCCTGCCTCAGCTTCCTGTTTAAATACTCTTAAATTTGTTTGTTTCTCCTTCTGGGGAACACACAAGTCCCTGGGAAGCACAGCATGGATTTGAGTGTTTAGGCAAGTGAAGTGGGACCTTCCTCTCTGGGGCATGAGTTGACCTGGAGCTGGCTTGGCACTGGGAATGCTGCCTTCTCCCTGGCTGCTCTTCATCCTCTGCTGAGCTTCCCTGGAGGGAAAAAGGAAATTCAGCAATCATTTTTAAAATAAAACCCAAAAGCTTTCAAAATTCTTATTGTAAGATGCTCTTAGAAACATCTTAAGAGAGGGGAGGAACAAAGACAAGGAATAACGAAGGAGAGAAGGGGAATTGAAGTGAATGTGCCCTGTCATTCTTTCAGGGTATCCTCATGGTTTTAATATATTGATTAAAGCTTATAAAGTATTGGCCATAGTCATGGTTAGAGGATTTTGTCTTCCCTGGGATCAGTCTAAGGATGTGTATTTGGTTGGTCTTGCATTTTTAAAAAAAAAGAAGTGCTTCCCACATGCCATTGTGTGCTGGGGAGCTGCTGCTTCCAAAAAACCTCTGTGCCAGGAGTCCAGGAAAATTAAACAGAAAAAAACCCCCATAACCAAACTCCCTCCCCCCAAAGAAACCCCCAAACTTCATTCATAAACCTCTTACAGCTGATGCAAACCTCAGCTTTGTGTTTCTCCTCCAAAGGATGGGAAGTAGAAACAGCTTTGAAGTGATTGAAGCCTCCTTTATCTTGTGTATATTGTTTATTTTGATGTTTTTCTGCACCTGACACTGGGAGAGAAGGGGAAGGAGGGCACAAACACCCCCTGGCAGGTGCTGCCTCCAGGTCCCTCAGCCCTGCTGAGCTGGTGTCATCATTTGTCACCCAGCCTTGATGATTCTGGTCATTTTAAGTATTTTGTTTCAGGAGGAAATCTAAGCTCTCTGTGTCCTCAGCTTGCATTTCTTTGCAGCCCAGATTCTTAAGGGAGAGTTCCCAGTCAAGTTACTGAGTTATTTTAGTGTCTGAAATAACAAGAAACTGCCATTTTCTAAAACGGACAATGGGTTTTTTCCCCCCTAACAATTTGTCACCTTTGTCATCCTTGGCTTTCTTGGAGCAATAGAATTCCACCCAAGGCACAAACATCCCACAGCCACACATCTCCTGAGCTTGTGCCTCTGTAGCAGCAATTAACCTTTACTGTGTGTTGGCTTAGATTACAATTATCTGTAGTCATCTGCTGAGGCCCTGGAAGGACTTGGTAGTCTCCTCCTGGAAGGATCAGAGTTTGCTCTGTCATTTTTTAGTGGAATATTTCCCTGCACTGAGTGAGTGAGGTGACTCAGGGTGACCAAGAGCAGAGAGAAGCCACTGGAACCCCAAAGCCAAGGTCCAGCATCTCTAGAAACTGCAACCACAGAGCAGGGGGGGCTGAAAGAGCTGAACAAACTGGTGTTGCTATTGTCTTTTTTTGTTTTTCAGCCTCATGAAAGATTACTTCTTTAAACCTCCTATTAACAAGCTGAGCCTGAACTTCTTGGATCAGGATTTGGAGATGACCTACAGGAGCAGCTACCAGGAAGAGGTGTGTTTTGGGTTCCTGGCATTGGTGTCCTTTTGTAATCTGTCTAAGCAACTCTCTGTTGGTTTTTGAGGGTTTTTTTCAACACATCTCGTTGTAGTTGATGACAAGGGTCATGAAATGTCTAATGTGATTTACTACTGGTATTGCTGCCTCTCAAAACAGTCTCCTTTCAGTTTATCACAGAATCTCAGATGGGTTTGGGGTGGAAGGGACCTCA
>WBMV01004154.1:804325-819160 GCA_013396655.1 Campylorhamphus procurvoides | reverse complement strand
TTGACTTGCTGCAAATCCAACAGGAATTGTATGGATCTAATAGACACCACTGGTATTTAATGTTTTGACTACAGAGAATCTCAAATAAGGAGAATCTTCTTCAAAAGAGGGAAACTCCAAAGTGGGAAAAGCTGAAAGAAGCAGATTTTGGTACAACACAACTTAGGCTCTGCTGATAGCAAGGGCCAAGCTGCTTTGTGTAGGATCAGATCCTGAAGTGGCTAAATAATTCAGTTGTCATCATTCGCAGTCATCATCAGTGACTTTTCTCCCTCTCTTTCAGTGTCTCTGCCTGGGAATATCTGTACCTTTCCCAAAATATATACAGGTTAAAGTTTACTTGTGGATAACACAAAGGAGATGTAACCACAGTGTAACAGCCCAGCATCCTCACACACCAGTAACACAGACAAAGCCATCCAAAAAATAATTTATTTCCTGGCTTGATTGTTTGCTACTAAATACAGGGCTTAAGGGTTCTGAATATGCAACATGACATAATACTATTATAGAAATGTTTTGGGTTTTTTTTCTCCTGTGATAAACCTGGAGTTAATGAGAAAGAAATGTGTGGTCTGCTTAAAATAAGAGTTTCCCCCTCTACATCCCACAGATGCAAACTGAAACTTACCCTCCCGCCTACAGAGTGCTCAGAGTTTCTCAATAGGTGAAATAAAGCAGCACTAAAACAAATAAAAATCACTGCAAGAAGAAGATTAATTTTACGACTCAGTAGTTTGAATTATAACCTATGACAAACCCAAGAGGCTTCAAACACAGGACAGAAGTATGACTTCACTAGGATTTATTTTTTTAAAACCCTTGATTCATGCAAACTCCTATTTTATTTTAGTTTTGGATGCTACAGTGATAGGAAAGAAAATATTTTTCCTGTTTGTATGTGCATGTTCATGTTTCTAACATAAATTATACAGTGTTGGTTTATGTGTGGGTGGGTATTTGCATATGCATAGGCATACGTATAGTGCAATGCACAGTTTTTAGGATTTTAAAAGATCAGTATTTCATAGTCAAGGTTTAAAATAAACTGGTTTGATTTCTCATATGAAAAAATAAAAAAAATCAAAAGAGGGACTAATGAAATTAATGGTTGCTCAAATCAGGGGCAATTAAAAAGCACATTTCTTTTCCTAGGGTATGAATTGTATTCAATGTTTGCAGCACAAGCCTGTAGGATAAATAATGTAATGGGTTTGGTGATTTGATACTAAAAGCAAAACAAAATCCTACAGATGCAGCCTCATTTTTTTACACACTTCAACTACTCAATTTTTTTTTCAATTGCATATTTTGTACACTTAAAAAAAAGATCAGTTTCTTTGCTTAGGAGAACCAATTTCCAACATAATAGTTACTTGCATATAATTATGGGAGTTTTAGAAAGTAAAACAAAGCAACAAAAGACCGGTGACTGTGGTGTTGTTTTGTGATTGAGATTAAACTGACAGCTAATATCTTTTAACTTTTACGTTTTTTATCCCTTCAGTACAACAAAATCCCTGTAACTTTTGTACATTTTGCACACCAGAGCCTGATATACAAAAGCTCCAACTTTCACTGGCATCAGGGACAACATTTTTAGAGGTAATGAGATGCCTAAAGATGCAAATCAGAAATCTGATGGGATTTTCAGAAGTATTTCAGTGCCTGAATTCCAATTTTGGGTGCTTGCATATCTTGGAGGAAAAAAAAAGTGTCCAGAGCTTCCAAATAATTTCAGGTACTTGCAACCACGGTACAATCCCCCTTTAGAAAAGTGAATATTGGAAAGATACCTTCAGTCAAATCCATTATAATTTGTTGTTTCCCCTGTGAGTTTATCAACCACTTTAATAAAATTAGGGCAAGTTCCTCTAAGTCATGTAGAAAATTTCTTAGATCTCTCCAAATTATTTGGGCTCGTGTTGACACAGGGATTTGACATATGACCAAGTGTGCCACTGCCAAATAAATTCCCATTTTTTCAGCTGTATGGCAGGAGCTGAAAGCAGGATGTGCTGCTCCATGCTTTGCCTGGCATCGGTCATGGACTGTGGTCACACCCCCAAATTCTGCTTGGGACAGGCTGCTGCTCTGTGTCTGAGGAGGAAAGAGCATCCTTCCTGCTGTCCTGGATCTGGACAGATAATTTCATTTGGAGCATCTTACTGGGACACACTAAAGAGGAACTTAACAACTCAAAGGATGGTAAATGGAGAGAAAAGAGGCATCAACATGGGTTCCATAGTGAAGGTGGCTGTTGTTTGGTACTGAAAGAAATGTGGAATGAATCCAGGTGCGCCTTCCTCTGCATCCTCCTCAAAAGAGGGTTATGAGAGCAACTTCACTTGTTTTCCAGATGAAAAGAACAACTCAAGCACCAGTCAGCTCAAACATTTTGTCATTAGATCATGTAATTTCCCACCAACTTTGGAAACAAGTTAAAGCAATCCCGATGAGAGGAAGCTCAGAATTATTGAGGAAATGTTTTTCATTTTTATTATTATTGTAAAATGCCAATGACTCAAACTGGAACTATTCCTGGGAAGATTGTTTTCAATGTGCTCACCTCTCCAGCTGCAATTGGTGAGACCCAAAAAATGAACTAAATATCTAAATCTGAGGCTTCTAAAAAGAAAAGGTGGTGATGGTGTGTGGAATATCTACCTTTTAATAGAAGGGATTTTTGTGGCTTGGAATTTAATGTGGTTCTAATTTTAAGCAAAGACAGAATTAAAGGAAGAAGGGAGGGATGGAAAGGGAAAGGAAGGAGGGAAGGAAGGGAAGGGAGGGAGGAAGGGAAGAAGGGAAGAAGGGAGGAAGAAGGAAGGAGGGAGGGAAGGAGGAGGGAGGGAGGCGGAAGGGAGGGAGGGAGGGAGGAAGGAGAGAAAAACTGAATCAGTGTGGACAACTCAAACCTGGACAGCTTGATCCAAGCAATTAAGTTGTCCAAGAGGAGTGCCAGGACAGAGAAGAACTTCTGAGAGGAGTGGGTCCTGCATT
Source organism: Campylorhamphus procurvoides (assembly GCA_013396655.1). NCBI lineage: Eukaryota > Metazoa > Chordata > Aves > Passeriformes > Dendrocolaptidae > Campylorhamphus > Campylorhamphus procurvoides. The sequence continues at coordinate 816,157 of WBMV01004154.1, read as the reverse complement.
GCAGCAGTAGCTGATGACTCAGCCTGAGAGAACAATCCAGGTAATTAAAGGAGCAAAAGGAACCACAACTGCCCCTCCTAATGGCCCAAGAGTGACTGCCATGGCCTAAGGGATCACCATTTCCCCATGACAAGTCAGAAGTTTCCTGGAGTTGGTAAAAACCTCATCTTAAGTCCTTTTGTCTCATCAATACATTCCTCCAGTGGAGGAATCCAGTGTCACCTGGTGATCCATCTACACCCTAGGAGGTAAATTTTCATTGCCCAGAGCTAAGTCAACTCTGTCTCAGCATGTCTCCTGCTCCCTCTTCTTGCCTTGCTCGGTGCTCTAATCCTACCCAGAGCTCTAACTAGAGAGGTGCCCTTCATGATCCAAAGCCCACTTGCAATAGCGATGATCAAAATGACTTTATCTTGCCTTAAATAATCTCACATGCGTTCTCACAATCCAGCTCTGTTTTCATTGTTCAAATCCATAATATCGGGCTGGAGCAACTCCTCAACAAAGCTGCTCTTTCCTGACCCCTTGACTTCTTGGGCAAGGAATATAATGACCTCTATTGATTCAGCTGCTGGTAGCAAGAGTGAAGGGGAAGAGGTTTCCCATTTCCTCCCCAGCGAGGCTTCTAGGTTGGTGGAATTGTTAAAGGATTTTGTTTTCTCTCCAAGAGAGTCTTATACTGGTGCCAGGGTTGCGTGCGGGAATAAAAACAAGGAACAGAGGCGAGGGGGAGACAAGTGGTTTAGAGGAGGGAAAGATTTGTCCCATGCAGGATGTCCATCTGTTTTGAGACAGATATAGCCAGAATTAATCTCATTTTGTAGAATGACTATAGTTCTGAGTATAAGGGGAGAGTGCAGCACAGGGAGAGTAAAAACCTCCACTGCCTTTGCTGTTCCATCTGATGGCTCCAGGTTTACGCTGGGGATTAAAGTGAGGTGGAAATTGCATCTGAGACCTTTAATGACAGAGCTGGAGGAACAGGTTCTCACCCTTCTGGTTATTCTAAAGGGGGTTTGGATATAGAGTCCTTGGGAAAAGGTCTCTGCATTAAGTTAAGAACCTCTCTAGAAGACACTAGAAGCTGTTCAGACCCACCTGTGCTGTTCCCCCTACAGGTTACACCATCAGCAGCAAACACACACAGCACCTGTACCCTGCTAACACCCCTTGTAAGCACAGCTCACGTTCAGGTAACAGCACATATTTGGTGGAAGCACAGAAGGGAAGAAGGATTAACATAACAAAACTACTTGAGGAGCTGGCTACAGCCTCATTTTATATGTTTTAACGGTTAAAAATAAAACCACATTAAAATAGGTGATATATTTTTATAGGCTTTTAAAGGGAGTCTCAGACAGACTGAATGAAATAAGGGAATCTTGCCATAAATGCAAAGTGGGACCAGAGTTTCACTTTTTTTTTTTTTCCTTTTTCTTTTTTTTTTTTTTTATTTTTCATGGTTTTGTTTTTATAGCATTACTTGTAAGGAATACTTAGGAATACCTGAGAGGATGAAAAAGCTTCTACAACCTCTTCCAATGTTTAGCAAACAAAGTGTAACTGGAAAGGATTTCTCCTTGCTTTGCTCTTTCCCCCATTACTTTGTTTCCTGTTCTGCAGTGGTAGGTGCTCATGCATTCCATAGTGTAGTTTTGCAAGGATACATTCCATGGGTTCCCTTATTATCCCATGCTATATCTAAGGTACACTGCCAACCTACTCTCCCTCTTTTATGTAACCACAGAACCATGGTCCAGGCTGTATTTCCCATTACACTGGTGTAAATCCACACTGTCTTTCCTTTTTCTTTGCACTGTTTTAAAGAAGATCACATCATGTGTGTTCCCCAAATTAGAGATCAAAAAGTCCTGTGAAGGGACCTGAAGACAGCTCCCCTCAGAGAATTAATTATCCTAATGTTTAGTTCCTAAAACCTGAGTCCAAGTGCTTGGCTCATAAACAGGGCCTTATTAACCAGAGAATGGGATGCTGCCCCATCCCTGGAACTGTTCAGGACCAGGTTGGATGGGGCTTGGAGCAACCTGATCTAGTGGAAGGTGTCCCCGTCCATCGCAGGGGTGTTGAAATGAGATGAGCTTTAAGGTCCCATCGAACCCAAACCATTCTGTGAGTCTATGATTTCTCTTCATGCTGATCAGCAGGTTAAGTCCTGTTCATTTAACTCTTTCACTGCTCTCCATGTATCTCAGCTGCTAAAACATTTCACATGAAGATTTAACACCACTGAACTACCCTGCCCTTTGCTTTGTAAATTTTTGCTTTCCAGGGGAACCAGAGAGAACCAGAGTTTGCAGGAAAAGCACCCCTTTATTTGAATGAAATTCAACTCACTGTGTTTTGAAAAACGGTATTCACAATGTCACTACCAGGAGAGGGTGAGCAGGTGATCAGATACAGAGTGTATGGTGTAAAAATACAGCTAGAGAGATGTGCATAGGAGGATACATTGGCCAGGTATCTGCTACTAAATGCACAAGAGAAAGAGCCTTTGGGATCACAGAATCCTGGAATGGTTTGGTTGGAGAGGGATGTTAAAGATCAACAAGTTCCAATTCCCCTGCCATGGGCAAGGACATCTTCCACTATCGAAGGTTGCTCCAACCTGGCTTTGGACACTTCCATGGATGGGGCAGCCACAGCTTCTCTGGACAACCTGTGCCAGGGCCTCCCCACCCTCAGAGGGAAGAATTTCTTCCTAATATCCAATCTAAACTACTCTCAGTTTAAAGCCATTTCCCCATAGGATCACAAGAAGAAAATTGGAGAAAGTTAGATCTGATGAGTATTTATTATTAGAGATTTTTATTTGGTTTAGCTCTTGAGGCTCTTTGAGACATGGGACATTTCTTCCTGGGTTAGAATAGGATTATTTTTAAAATTTGGATATTTCTGCAGCCTGGAGAAGTTGTCTGTGCACAGCCCTGTAATAATGCCAATTTAAAACCAATGTGAAACATTTTGTGTTTGTGAGTCAATTAGATTCATCCACCAGAGGTCATTAGATGATCAAATGACACTTTCCTACTGTCTATAAGTAAAGATATCAGCATTCTGTGCTATAAAAAATGCATTCTCATTAATAATAAAAACCTTAAAGGAGAAATAAAAGTGTTATGAAGTAAATTATTACACAGTGAAGTTCCTGATTTTAAATAGCTTTGATAAGAAAACAAAAATAGGTTCTGAATAATATTAGAAAGAGATATTGGAATGCTCATGAATTCTTATTCCAAAATGATGGGAAATGCTTAAAAGGTAAGTTTGACTCTCCATTATTCAAATGACAAATTTCTAATTGTATGGTCTGAATGGCATAAACTCTGCCAAGAACAGTCCATGACTATAGGAAATACAAAGTATTATGAGAGAGGTGTCTAATTGTGCTTGTAATGAGGTGGAATGAATCTTTGCTCTTGCATACCCTTACACCAATGAAAATCAAACGTCCTTCTGTCAAATTAAAAGAATTTGATTTGGAAACATAAAACCTTTACGGTTTTCCCTTGTTTAGTTTCCCCCTATCCTCACTTTGACTTATTTTTCCTTCTCTTAATTTCTCTACTTGTGATAGCATCTTGTCTTTCTTTCTTCTCAAACACTTTCTTGTTTCATTTCATATGTCACCTAAATCAATATCCTTCTGTTTTGGCTTATGCTCTTCAACTCTTGTCCTCTATTTCTCATTTTATCTTTGTAATTTCATTAGTTAGGGGCCTGATCTTGCAATTGTTGCTGGAAGAAATGAACCTCATGCAGGATTAGTAATGGAGCTGAAGATTTCAGGTCTGCTGGGATCATTTGGGATTTCTTCCTAGAGTTACTGTTGTCCTCTTCAGTGTATTAAAATTGGGAGAAGATAATTAGTAGGAGATAATTGTGACGGAGAAATTCACAATCTATCAAATCCCTTTTATCGAAGTTTTCCCAAAAATGTTCTCCTTCCCTTCCCACCAGGTACCAGGTACATTTTTCACAAGGGAAGCAAGATTTTAATCAAAGGGTGAAGTCAAAGCTGCTCAGAGGCTCTGGCAGCTGAGAGTGGGGTTTGTAGCCAGATCTCAGGCAGTGGGACATGGAATGAAGGTACAGTGAAAATGAGCTGGGCCTTTCCTCTGTCCCAGGAAGATAAATGATACTGGGGCTTTGATCCAGTCATTGCAGAGCCAAGATTTCCATCTTTCCTAAAAGATCATAGTTCTTCTTGGGTCTTGTTCTAGGTAGAAATGTTAAATTTTAGCCACTTTAATCTGGATAATTTTTCACTTTTAGTCTCCATGTGTCATCTAATATCCTACAGGGTTTGAAACTATCAGAGTACAGGGTCCCATCTGCTGCTGAACAAAGAAGTGATTGATTTTGCAAAGCAGAGAACAGAGATTCTGGGAAGAATTGGAAGGCCAGGGTGTTCAGAGGCTTGATACCCAAGAATGATCCTGGTATGTCAAAATGTTGGGGATTGAAAGTTTGGCAGCCCCTGGTGGGCTCCTGGAATTTCTATGGTGGACATGCAATCCTTGTGCAGTGAAAGTAAAACTATGGGCAGAAAGTTAAATCCTCTAATTTACCTTTACATATCTTCCAGAAATAGTACTTCCTTCTCAAAGGTTTATAGATCACCTGCTGGATACCACTAGCAGAAGGCACACTAGTCCATCTATAATATCACATTTAAATTATAGAACAATGGGGAGAAAATAAAAACATGGTGTGGGAAGAAAGAAGATTGACGGCCGAAAGAATAACTGCCAGCAGGTGAGAGAAAAGCCATTCTGGATTATGTAATTTAAACCTCTATTCATTTAAATGTATAAAAATGGGGGGTGGAAATAGGTATCTCATTACTGGTTAGCCCTGCCTGAGGCTGCTGGATGATTGGACCTTACCTGTTGGTGAGAAGCTTAACATCATGAACAGCCTCATTAGCTGCAAGAGAATGAACCAAATTAGCATCACCTATATCTGGAAGAGTTATGTGAGCTGAGCTTAGTCTGAGAAACAAAACAAATATGTATGTATACATATGTCTGGTGTTTTAAATGAGACAGTGACTTTTGAGTATTTAGAATCATAGAATTGTTAAGGTTGGAAAAACCTCTAAGATTATCCAGCCCAACCATCCATCCAACACTGCCAAAGCCACCACTAAGTCATGTTCTCAAGTGCCACATCCACATGGCTTTTGAACACTTCCAGGAATGGTGATTCTACCCTGGGCAGCCTGTTCCAGTGTCTGAAATTTTCATTATCCACACAAAGTGTTCACATACAGTTTTACTTTCCCAGTATCAAAGAGTCACTGCTCTTTCCCTACAAATTTGCCTGCAAACTGACAAATCCAGAAATGATCAATTTGTATTTTGTCCCCTATAGCCTCTTACCAGTGCAGCAATGAGCCTTCCAAGCAGTCTCGACTGTTTTCTCTATTTTTGACCCACATTCCTTCATCTATGTGTCTTTATCCAGCTACTCCCTGTACAGAACAGTGCTGGGGATGTGCTTTCTATTGGTTTTATCAGTGTCTAGGAAAAAAAAATTACGTTTATAAAATATGATCAGCTTTAAACTCCAAACTAAACTCAGTCAGCTCTTACAGAGAGAAGCTCATCTCTGCCTCCGGCCGATACTTAAACCACACAGTGAATATCATAAAACATTTCTATTTTTGCCTTCTAAATGTGCAATTATAGTAGAACTTCAGTAATGGCAATTTCCACAGCCTGTATAGTTTGTGGTGGACTCACACCTTTGCTCCACTTACTGTCCTACCCCCACGGCCACTCCAGCTCTCCCCAATTCTCTGTGGATGCTCAAAGATCACCTCTCCCATTATTTTGTTAGAGTCATTCTGGGTATAGTAACTAATCAGAGAATGGTAGCCTGGCTTGGCTCACCTGAACAGGTAGTTTAGACTATGAATACACATGTTTTCAGAACTGGATCTTGCAGAAATAAAGAATGTAGAAGTAAAACTAATCTTAGCTAGAAACTTACACATTGCTCAGCATCAGGTGCATCTCCTCCAGTGGCCACATTCTGGAGTCAGAGTAAGATGTTTCAGAAGGAGATCCCAAAGTAGATGATTTTAGGGTAGTTTGATTTCAATAGATACGAGATATTTGTTTATCTATGTGTTTCTGTCTTGTTGGTTACATGTTATTTTTTGGTTGGTTTCTACATTGAAAAAAAAAGAGGGTTAAACCCAAATCTCACCTCACTCTAATGAGCTCTCCCGGGACCTCCAGAAATGTGTGTTATATCATTTTAATGGGGCACAGCAATTTGCTGTATCAGAATAATGAAACATAGACTCCAAAGGCTGGGAGGGACCTCAAAAGGTCACCTCTTCCATGCCCCAGCCCTAGGGCAGGATCAGCTCTACCTATGTTTTTTCTCAGAGCTGATCCTCTAACCTGTTTGTAAAGGCCTTTAATGAAGGAGATGCCACAGAAGGTCTAGTTTGAACACCATTACACAGCGCTTGGCAGAGATAATTTCATACTGAACAACACATAGGTGACATTTTTTAAATAAAGAGAAAAAGGACTGTGCAATCCAGGTAAATATTGAGATTTAATCCTAATAATCTAATTACTGTTGAATGAAACATTATAAACTGTTGGGATTGCTTTAAGTACAACTTGACATAAGCAGAGCTTATGTGAGTGAAGTTTGTCATAGAATTAGAATATCAGAATGGTTTGGTTTGGAAGGGACCTTCAGGACCATCTTGTTCCACCCCCCTGCCATAGGCAGGGACACCTTCTGATACCCCAGTTTGCTCCAAGCCCTGTCCAACCTGTCCTGGAACACTTCCAGGGATGGGACTTCCACAACTTATCCCTACATGTTGCTGAGTATTTTGCTGCAGTAATGGAATGCGATACCAAATGCCATGAATTAATTACATGTAAAATGCCTTCTTTTGTTAATTAAACAGCTTTGCCTTTAAAACACATTAAGTCTCAGTTCTTCAAAAATAAAAGACAAATGTGTCTCATTTACATTCCTTACTTATGCACCATTTTTTTATCCCTTTATTACTTATAGTTGTATTTCTTTGCCCTGTTTACATCCTTTCCATTCTATTTACCCTGAGACAGGGATCAAAATTGAAATCCATCTAAGGAAGAAGGAGTGGTGAGGACCCTTGTAGGTATGTCAGGCGTTCAGAGTTATGCTCTTTCCCTACCTCTACCAGAGGCAGCAGTCACATTTCACCAACTTCTTCATTAGCAAAGGTTTTCATTGATTGGGTTATTTATTCTGTCCTTGAAAAGCTAAAACCATCATGACTGTCCTTAGTCCCACTGGTGGTATATTGATACAGGCTATTTCCCATCTGTTTGTTTCCTGCTAACAGTTCTCCCATTTACTCCACCTTGCGCCTGTCCTTTAAATATCAAAGATATCCTCCCCTTGCCTTTAAACTACGATTCATTTACTATTTTCACCTGAACAACCTTCATTTCATGACTGAGAATGCTTAATTCTATGGCATGTTTAATAAAGAGCATTAAGAGACGCCTGAAGATCCATCCTTTCTGGGAGAGGCTGCATTTTGCTCTCTCATGCAGTTTTTTTTCCTGCTTGGATTCAGCTTAGGGAAATCAGTCTTTCTCCAGGCAGGCAGTGTACGTAGCAGCAGCGAGGAGCACATCCTGCTTGAAAATCACAAGCAGAATTAGGTCAGGAGGCCACGTGCACCTTGGCAACCATCAGTTTTAGCTCAGCGATCAATTCAGCATCATCCACCCGTACTGGGTTTGTTAAAGCTCCATGGCAGTGCTGAAGGATAGGAACTTCAAACTGCAGGGAGGGATGAACAGTTCCCTGGGAAGGAAAGAGCAAGAAGCAACGTGACTCATGAGTTTATCACATGAGGTGGGTGTGGGCTCCAGTCCCTGTTCAAAGGATTCTTTATTTTACATTAAACAGCTATTTCATGTAACAGAGAAACAATGCTCGAAGCAAGGGCGGGAGAGAAGACCTTCATGCTGGCAATGTCTCACCCCAGTGTGAAACCTTTTCTTCCCTCTGCACTTCTGAGTTAGCAGGATAAAGTGAGAATAGAGCTTTCCTATGATGTTTGAAGGAGGTAACACTTTAGCACATCTTAATAAAAACCCAGTTGAGATATTGGCTACTGATTTAATTGTCCACTGCAAGTGGTTTGTTAGCAGTGAACTTCTCTTCAAAGCATGAGGTGTGATGAACCTTTAAGGACTGTGTTGATACAGATAACTGTGGGATTGCAAGGGCCAGGGGCCCTATGGCAGAGATGTACAATGCCCTCCTGTGGGGTTTTGGGGGGAAAAGAGGCAGAGTGAGGGAGAAGGAATAAGAGCAGTTTGTATGAGGACAATCCAGTCATGAAAGGTAAAATGAGAGCCTCACTTATCTACTGCCATAGACACGTATTATCTCTTCAGAAGCATACCTGCTCGTGGCAGGGAGGTTGGAGCAAGATGATCTTTCAGGTCGCTTCCAACTCAAACTATTCTGTGATTCTATGAAGAACATTTCCATGCAAAAATATGAGGGTAAAGTATTTAATTTTAACCTGTTATTCCACTAAGTTTAGGAGTAATGAAATGTGATAGTGGGGTGGGATGACTCTATCTCTCTTACATTTTAGACACAATTACTGTGAAATGTCTTCAGTTTGTGAGTGCAGACTTCAGAGTCATCCCAAAATGGGGACTCAAGGAAATTACATAAAGGGGAGGTTTAGGTTGAATATTGGAAAAGATTCTTCCCTCAGTGGGTGGGTGGCACGAGGACAGACTCCCCAGGGCAGTGGTCAGGTCCCCAAGCCTGAGAGAGCTCAAGAAATAGTTAGACAACACTCTCAGGTACATCGAGAGATTGTTGGGGCTGTTCTACTCAGGGTTAAGGGTCGTACTTGATCTTTGTGGGTGCCTTCCTACTCAGGATATTCTATGATTCTCTAAAAGGGAGAACCCTGAACAAATTTTGCGAAAGAAGCACAGGGTTTTTTTTATTTTAAAGCTTTCCAAAGCCATCACATTGCAAAGGAAAGGCATGATGTATTCAGTAACACCACTGCTCCTTCATCTTTAAGACACTGCTGTAGTAGAAAGGTTGTTCTGATGATAGTAATAACAACAACAAGGATTATTATTATTCAAAACTAATTTGAAAAAACAATGAAATTTGCTTGGTGCAAGGCTGCACTTGACTTCAGGCAGACAAAAAACCAGACCCTTAAAGCTGTCACCAAAACCATCTCATCTTCGAAAACCTGAAGCTACAGAGGGATATTTACACCTATTTGAACAGAAGCAATATCTCATCACCATATGATGATTGATAGCAAATAATAATAACCATATGTGATAAGGAGGATGCCTTCCAAAGTACCTCTATATACTTACAGAGTATGTATATGTCTATGGAGTTCTTGAAATCTGATATAGTACATCAGCTCTTACAGGTAAATCTGTGCATGTGTGTGTGATAGATGGATTTTAATTTGCCAAAATCAAACAACTCAAGTATTGTTTTATTTTTATTTTTGTATTTTGCTGAATGTAGGAATTATATTTGATAGAAACTTTAGAATAGTTTTTTTACTGTTAAGCTTTAAAATACACCCAGTCTGTGGCTGTGAGGAACTGATAATGATCCTTTCCTTTGAGATGTAAGTAGCTGGCGCCTCTTCTATCAGAAAAACTGGAATTCCAGGTTCTTTATCTTTTCCTGCAGTCGGTGTGGAGACAGAATTATCACTCCTCATTAATATGTAAGAACTGGCCTTTTTGTTAGAAACTGGTTTTTCCAGACCTAGCTCACCCTTCTTTTATTTTCCAAACCGAGGATGGACATTGATTCTTAATCCCCAATTCCTGACGAATGCCAGGGCAAAGTTATTAAGTTAAAAGTTTTCTTTCTTTAAGAAAAAGAAAGAAAGAAAAAGCAGCACCAAAGCCAAAACTCCTTTTTTTTTCGGCAACTCCAGACACCCTCCCCCTTCCCCCGCCCTGCGCTGGCTGGCTGGGATCCTCTCCTGTCCCCAAAAGCCTCCACACACACCCCCCAGTTTTCAGCGAAATAAACCAATTCCCAACCGAAGTTTTTTTTTCTTTTTAGCAAGCCTCAGGGGGTAGCTAAGACAGGGGCCACGGTCCCCTGTCCCCCCACAAAGGCTAAGCAGCACACCCCGGAAATTTCTTAGCAGCCCGAAAGCCTTGCAAGAAAAAGCTTTATTTAAAGATGCTTGGAGACAGTAAAGTAACTCCTTTCTTTCTTAGTGCAGCTAAAAACCATGCGGCAGGGTGCCTGCCTCTTCCCCTTCCCCAAAACACAGGAGCACATTTTTTAAAGTTTCTTCTCTTTCTTAACACAGTACAAACACCGACAAAACACTCCAAAGAACCCACAGCCCTGAAACCAGTAAAAACACCCCAAACCCTTAGTTGTTGCCAGCTACCAGTTCTAAAAATCCAAATTCTTGCCAGCACCCTAAATCCCTCTGTCCCGTTCAGGAGCACATACTAACTGCAGCCCTAGTTCATCTTGATCTACAGGCGGCAAGAAAATCACAATGCCAGCAGCCTCTGTACAGTGTTAAAAGCAGCAAGAGCACTCGGCACCTTTGAACTATCATCTTAAAGGGAACACAGCGTGGAGAGGACATATGCTGCTTCTATAAAGACTCCAACACCAGATGAGATCTCCATAATCACTCCAAAAGCGAGAAAACCCCGAGATCATGATGCCCCCCCCTCCTTAATTAATTCAGTCGGACCTAGTTGAGAACTTAACTATAATTTCGCAAGGAGGATGATGCAATAGCTGGACGCTACGGAGCATGCTCAGATGGGCGTGGCTTACACAGCCAGAACTGGATAAAAGGAGCGCCTTGGCCCTCAGCCAGTGCGAGTGTGGATCGGGTCAGGTCACCTCGTCCAGCCTCAGGGCTGTCACCTCAGGGCAAGTGTGTGTCAGCGGGGACTGGCCACACATAGCCCAGCCCTAGGGCTGCTGCCTATTGGGCTTACCCTCCAAAAGAGCTGGCGTTGGAGCTGAGAATCACAGAGCTAAAATCACCCTAATAAAGATCACTAATTTTTTTATTTTTTTCCATTTACTTTAATAAATGAAATCACTAATTGCTTTATATCAATAAATAAAATTAATTGCTGAAATCACTCATCGCTTCACGCCTATTACATGTGTGTCTTTATATGCATCTTATATATATATATGGTTTTTTTAAATATATATATATGAAGACCAGTATACCTCTAGATACCTGTACCTATGCAGCTATAAATATATACACTCTCTGGCAGACACACATATGCAATTTACATATTAACACAACTTCTTCTCTGTGAAACATCTGTGTAAACATTGAGTTACTTACTGACCTTATTGGAAATGCAGGGAACAAGCTCTGGCCAAATATATTCAGCAGACACAAAAAGAAACCGAAACAACAGGTCTAAATTCAGCACCATTAAAATACAAAAACCAGGGGGGTTAAAGCAAGTCAGATGGTCAGCACCGGAGCTGGGTTATGTATTATGCATGTGTTTTATACAGTTCTCTGTGTTGGTGGATTGGTATCCAAAGAAATAAGTTAAAGTTGTGACCTGTCTGCTTTTGATTTACTAAGGTCAGAGAGAGCGGATACCTCTTCTTCACGGAGAGTTATATATGTAAATCAGTGCCCAGATAAGCCAAGTGTGGGCAGTACCTCCTTGTTACTTGGGAAAAAATTCCTGCTTGGCTCCCGATTGCTGCTGCTCTGATACAAAGATGGATTTGCTAGACTATTCCCCC
>WBMV01004154.1:689998-804315 GCA_013396655.1 Campylorhamphus procurvoides | reverse complement strand
CCCCCCACCCCCTTATTTTTTTTTTAAACTCATGGAGTTTTGCTAAAGGTTTATTCATTGAAAGCCTCGATGGGCTGCAAGTGTTTTATCCTCCTGAGTAGGGGCATTGCTAAAAGGGGCAGCAAACGAGCTCCATGTGAGCATCAGCCGAATTCTCGGAACAGCCCTGCCATAGTGAATGAGAGTCCTGGGAAGTGTTTGTAGCCTAACAAAATAAAAAGAAAGAGGGTTGGTATCTGGGCCAGAGGGTGAGAGCTGTTACATGTGTCCCTGTCTCCTGCTGCTTGGGGCCACCGGAGTTCAGGGAATAACAATAAAGAATTAGAGAGCAAGAGGCACGTGTGCTGCAGCTGATTCCGCCTGCTCCAAACGGAGCCATTCGTCGTGCCCCGTGCAAATGAGTTATCGGGAGCCAGCAGATGGGACTCCGGGTGTGCATGTGCCTGTGAGACAAGGGGACTTTGGTGTCACTTAACTTCTGCTTCATTGTCACATCGTCTCCTTTTACGGGATCGTCTCGCTCGTGGGGTTTTTATTTAAACACGTCAGGTTTTCATTGAAGAAGTGAATACACGTGGGAGCTGGGCAGAGAGGAAAATAAACAAACAAAAAAAGCCCAAGCCCCAAACTTTAACCAGACGCTGGTAATTGCATTTACTGTGACACTTTTGGCATTTCCTCTTCTTATAAGGGCAAAGCTGCATCTGAAGTGACAGTGGGAAATAAAGAAAGGGTTTAAGTATTGATCTTTTGTTTTCATGGTGACGGTGCTGGAAAGATGCAAGGCAAAGCCTGTGGGTGTCAGTGGAAGAGCTCTGTTGGCACCTCCAAGCCTGAGTTCAGACTCAAGCCAGAATAAAGAAATAATGTGAGATTAATCATTTCAGCAATAGTTAGGCAGAAATTAAATATACTAAATATTATTAGATATTAGGAAGAAATTCTTCCCTGTGAGGGTGAGGAGGCCCTGGCACAGGTTGCCCAGAGAAGCTGTGGCTGCCCCATCCCTGGAAGTGTCCAAAGTCAGGTTGGATGGGGCTTGGAGCAACTTGGTATAGTGGAAGATCTCCCAGCCCAGGAGGGTTGGAACTAGATGTTTTCTAAGGTACCATAGGACCCAAACCATTCCATGACTATGATCCAGGCTGAGCTGGTTGTTCTCTACAGCCATGGAAGACACAGGTATAGGAGGAAACGGGTTGAGTGACCCCCAGGAGGCAGCTCCCATTCTCACAGTCAGCTATTAAGTGAAGCTGTCAGCTCAGGCTCTTCACCTGGTATGTACATCCCAAACGTTAGGGACAACAGAGTCATGTTTGATGTTGGCTCCCATTTAAGTCATTAACAAAGTTTACCTTTTCTGTCAGTGCCAGGATTCTTTTCTGCCCCAGGATCAGCTCTGGGAACCAAGGCCAGAAGCAGTGGACACTGTGGCACAGGCCAGTGAATGGTTTTCTGAGCTTAATGATGACACTTGCAGCTTAAAAAGCTGCAGGAGCTCAAACACATGCACATTCCCATAGGCTTTGTGTCTGCCCTGAGAAAAACTGCCCCTGTGTCAGGATTACAGGGGAGTAATGCATTAGCAGGGCAAAGAATAAACAGAGGGGGTTTGAAAATTTTCAGCAAAATTTTTGGAAGGAGTCACCTGTTTGTTGAATCCACAGGTTTTCTCAGGGAAAAACCAGATATTTTAGCTAGTTTAATATTAAAGAAAGAGGAGAGGAAAGTCGGGATGACAGGAAGTATAAAAATAGCTCAACTGGACATTATTAAATAAAGAAAAGGGTTTTTTGGCTTTTAAGCCAGTTTATGCTAACAGGAAAGACTGAAAATAAAAAATTAATCTAAATGTATTAAAATGAAACAGTTCAATAAACGAATCCATATCCATTCCTGGAAACATTAGAATTTTTTCCCCCTGTTTCTTTCATAGAGGTTAAAGACTCATATTTGGCCTTCTGAATATGCAGACAAAAATTTGGCCTGCATCTTGGCCAATAATTAGATGGGTCAGGAACTTCACCATATCTATAGATGGAAGGAACTGAGCAGACTGAATTGTTATTGTTTTTGCGTTTGATAGATACATGGACAGACTTGTATATAGTGCCAGGTGGGCAAAAAGAAAAAAAAAAAAAAACCTCAATTTTTACATAGAGCAAAATAAAATTTATAAATAAAATAAAATAAGGATACTTTACATCATTCAAGCCACTTCTCCTAGAAAAGTAAACACTTGATTGGGAACATACCTACTCAAATAAAAGCTAATCTTCACTCTGAAGCATTTTCAAAATAAATTCTGCAAGCAATCATAATTATTCATGCTATCTATGCTCTTTTCATATCAACTTCTGCAGGAAAAGGAAATGGCTATTTCTTTGTGGTTAAACCTGCAAACTCATCCTGTTATAAAACTACTGGTTCTACCCTCTCTGCTTTGGAAAATTAGTTTGGTTGGCAAATTGTTGCATTTACTCTCAGGATCAAGGGAATCATCTAAATTTGAAGAAAGCGCAGACTTTCTTCTTTTTCAGTTTTATTAAAAATTACCTTGAATATTGTATTTACTTCTCTTATCTCCATTTCTTTAGCCCTAAGGAGGAATATCATCAGTTTGATTCTAATAATGCCTAGTGGGTCTACTGTAAAAACTCTTTGTAAAAATGATCTCTCTACCCAAAAGACAGGAGCTTAAAAAGGAAAAGCAGATAAAGTGTGATTAGAGCTGGTTCTCTTTTTTCCTGAAATATAAACAAACCTTGATATCAAAAGCCACCTTCTTCTTAAAATGCTGACTTGTAAGAGCAATCTTATTTAAATCCTCATGAAAGGTATTATCAGAATATTTTATGAAATTTCTTGTGTATTGAAAAGTAACTTTAAGGGAATACTTTTTGTACCTTTTATGGAAAGAAACAGTTCCAATGGACAATTAAAAGCTTGTAATTGGATGCCCCATCCCTGGAAATATTCAAGTCCAGGTTGGACGGCGCTTTGAGCAGCTTGGTCTAGTGGAAGGTATTCTTGGCCATGGCAGGGGGTGGAACAAGATGATCTCTGAGGTCCCTTCCAACCCAAACCATTCTGTGTTTCCGTGAAAATTGTGTCTCACACTTGGTGAGACAATAAAAGTATCAATGGATGAATATAAGGTAAATTCTCTTTACATCCTTTCTCTGATCCTTGGACAGGGATGAAAGAAACCTTAACTCAATATGGGCAGTCAACATGTAAGACATCTTTATGGTTTTCCTTGCCTTTTCCCTAAAGATCAGGAACAGAATGTTGCCTGTGATACTTGAGGGGTCACTGGTTCAATCTGGTGTGACAAAGCCTACTTTTATGTGGTCTGCATTAAATGGTCATGGCCAAGATGACCTGATGGCTCCGATATTCAGAGTTTCTTGTGTGCTGTACCTGCCATTAATTCCCAGCTTTCAGATGGGGACAGTGTTGTGTTCCATAATTATAAGCACGAATAAATCCAAGGAAAGTGTAGTACCATTTAACTGCAGAGAAATGCTTAGCTGTGACAGCTCATTAAAGAAAGTACCATCTTTAAAGGAACTGATGCAAAAGAGAACATATGAAGCTTAACCCTGAGGTGGATTTGGCAAGGCAGAGCAATGCCAAATGTCCTTTATGGATTGCAAGAAGAATCTGTGAGCTGGAGTAAATGCCAGGTCAGGTGTATGGAGTCTGTGGCCTGTGATGTGTTTGCAGTGGATGGCAACCAGATTATGCAGAAACATTAAATAAACTGGAATGTTCCTGGATAAGGACAAAGCTGGTGGAAAGGAACATTAGGACACAGTAGGTCAAACGAATGATAAATTAAAGAAAGTATAAAACTGCATGTACACAGGAGTCCTCCTAATATTTCACCAATCTGTTGAGTAACTTTGGGCCATATGATAGATAAAAATCAAATTATTTTACATGAGAATTCTGCTCCCAAGTCATGTAGGTGCTTCTGAAAATCCCACATTGACAATTTTCTGATTGATATCCCCAACCATTGAAAATAATATCTGATCTTCTGACAAAGTTCCTTTGGATTTTTTTAATATGTGATGGAGTTCTAAAAATATTTCCAAGACAGGAGAGTGGGACACAAATATAGGGCAATCTCCCGTTGTTTGTTCACAAAGCACAACAGAAAAAGCAGTCCATCAGTCAGTCAAATCAAATCCAAACTATCAGATTCTCAGAAGTGAAAATGATTTAATAGTTAAATTAATGCCAAGTATTTTATAAGTCCACTTTAACATGAAAAATTGCTTAGAACAGGGAAATAAACTTTTTAATCCAGTAATATTAAAATAGTATGTTTTGCTGCTTCACTTTCAACATTATTTTTTTCATTTTTCTCTATTTATTTTTCTTTTCTGCAAAACTAGAATTTGCAACCATTATAGTCCCATTTAGAAAAATAAATAATCAAATTTTTTTTTATTAATTAGATTGTTCTTTAGAAAAGAACAACCAAGCAAATATCTGACCAGACACAGGAGCTACACAGGTGAATTAAACACTTCATAACATTGTCAAGCACTACAGTTTTCTCTATGCTTTAGAGTGGCTCCTGGGCATCTAGAACTGTTCTCCAAAATTTCTGTGCCTTATTCAGGAGGTGGAACTGGTCACTCATGGGTATTCTGTTTATGGTCACCAGAAGGTTATATAGTTTAGTGCAGGGTTTTCCATGTCAGCTGGAAGCTTCATGTGCTGTCATAACTGCATTTTGGGGGTTAGACTGCTGTAACTCTCCCAACTCCTGGCATATGCTCATTAAAACACAAAGAAATGTAGTTGTGCCCAGGCCTGGAAAATGGTCCTTGTCTATTGCTCAGTAGTCATGAGTATCAAAGGTTAAAGTTTGATTTCAATTTAATTTTAATGCCATACCATAGTTTTTTCTTCACTCTAACTTAATTTTTCTCTGTCCACAAAGGGGAGGAAAATCAGTTTTGATCTGCCAACTGTTCCAAGCTCCAGCACAGTCTCCCTTTCTGATTTTGGACAAATGAGTGTCTCCTATACCACAGTTCACCTATATCACCAAAAAACAAGTGGTGAGCAGCTACAGTCAGGTCTGATTTTATGGGTTTCTGGCTTTCAAGTGTGGTTAGGAAATGCACAGAGAGATGGGGAGGTACCTAGATAAAGTTTGAAGTATAATACACACTGGTAGATGAGCTTTATTTTCTAAGGAAATCAGTCTGAAGAAACTAATAAAAAGAAACAGAGGCACAATATCTTAGAATGACAGAAGGGTTTGGGTTGGGAGGGACCAGAAAGATTACCTAGTCCAACCACCCTGCCATGGGCAGGGACACCTCCCACTAGCCCAGTTTGCTCCATGACCTGTCCAATCTGGCCTTGGACACTTCCAGGGATGGGGCAGCCACAGCTTCTCTGGGCAGCCTGTGCCAGTGCCATTTTAACTTTTAAAGGTTCAATAAGATACATTGGATAAGAATATTCTAGTACTAAAATATTCTAGTATATTCTTACAGTGCAGGAGCTATGTCACTCCCAAGAAGGAAAGGGTTTCCATTGCTCCTGTATTTGCCAGCCCCACAAGAATGTCTTGGATACCCCAGGGAATTAAGGATAACATTATCTATACACTTTTAAGCAATTTAATTGGGTCCTCCATGATGAGCTGACCATGACAGTCTTGTATTCCTCCTATGTCCTCATTTTTACAGAGATGATGTTTAATCCCTGATTGAAGTAACATTCTATTCTTGCAAAACTCAGTTCACCATCAATATTTTACCTTTTAGTTTTAAGAGTTCTTTTGGAGATAAACTCCATGATCTAATTATTCAACTTTTCACTGGTTTTGAATTTGCCTACTCAGTTTTTAATCTTTTTCTTTTTCACTGCATGACTAAAGTTGGAGTTTTTTAATGCACTTTTTCTAGTCACCTGGCTGTTTTACAGCTTGGTGTCTTACTCTGTGTGTATGTGCCCAAACATAGAGAACTGCTCAACACTACATACACACATCCACATGTCTTTTATTTCCTAAGAAAGAAATATTATACTTTTATATGAAGGTATATGTATATCATGGATGGATGGTAAAGCACAGAAAGATATTGATATGAACATAGCAGTAATTTATGTATTAGTGTAGTATATATAATTGAAAATTGTTAGACTCAAAATCTAGTTAAAAAATTAATTTAAAGTGGTTTGGCTAATAACTCTATTGTATGGCCTGAAAATGTAATGAAAATCCACAGCAAGAAGTTAATGAAAATTAGAGCTCCTTTGAATAATGTGAAGGACTCTACAACTGTCCCAGTGAGATCCTCTTGCTTATACCACATAGAAAAATAAAAGTTGGAAGTTCTCATTAATGCTCTGGAAGAAGGCTATTGTAAATAGCATGTTATAATTGCATTTGCAAAATATATTCAGTTGATGTCTCTTTGAAATGAGGACACTTCATTAAAAACTGAGAGACACAAAGTGCATCTCAGTGAGACCATACCAGGAATGGAGAAGTCACCTTAGGGGGAAGAGGAATAATAGAGGGACACACAGGGAATATGCTGGCAAGGAATATGAAATAAAATTCATCCTGAAAAACACAAGAAAAAGCACCCAGGAAAAAAAAAAACATGCATAAAGATTTTGTGGCAAGTGAGACTCAGGCAAGAGAAGGCAAAATCACCTGAGCTAAAAGTGGTTTGCAAACCAGCCATGCAGTGCTTCTGTCAGACATAGCAAACAAAATGTTTTTTCAGAGGTAACATCGCAGCCACAGAACTGCTCATTTCCCTGTATCATTCACCAAAGGGAACCACACAAATCACAGGTCCTGCTCCAACACTGAGGGAAGTCAGTGGCAGCCTTAATGGACTTGTCAAGTTTGGAATTTTGCCTACACTCTTTTTGGGCTGGATGGGTTAATGTGGGAAGAGAGCTTAGAGGTCTTCCGGTGTGGCAGTGAAAAGCAAGCCTAAGACATTATTGAAGAGGCTGGGGAGGACTGTCATATAAGGACAGATCTGAAAAATGAATATCCATATAACTTAGCTAAAAAATTACTAAAAAGAAACAGAAAAATTGTCTACAATAATTTAAAAGGTCTACAATAATTTAAATGCCAAAGAAGGTGAAGAATTATTTAGGGTGTGGACATTGTCATCAGCAATGGAATTAAATTAATTAAGGTAACGTAGAGGTTGACTATCAGAGGGGGCAAAATAGTCTTAAAGTGACTTTTAAACAACCTGTCACTGGAGGAAGCTCCATTAATAGGGTCATTTAAAATTGAAAAAAAAAAGAAGGAAAAGAAAAAAATCCTGGTGGGGATAATTCTTCAAAAGACAAGGTACGAGACAATGTGAGCTGAAGACTTTAAGGACAGAGGAGATCCTAATAATTGACTTATTATGCAGGAGGTCAGGCAAGAGAATTCTAATGGTCCCTTCTGGCCTCATGCACTATCAGTCTATGGAGGCAGAGGTAGGAAAACACTTCGGTGTAGGTCTCATAATTGTTCCTGAGGTCAAGCTCCCACTGAGCCTGAGACATATTGCTGTTTTAATGTGGAGCAGGAAGGGAGCATCCCAGAAACATTCATCAAGGTAAACATGGCCACATTTTACTCTTTCAACTAAATGCCTGGCCACTGAACCTGTTATTGTTAGCACAGTATTTGTGGATTAAGATCTGGAAGCTCCCTACCAGTGAGTAAATCCAATGGATTTCAGCTTGAGTGACCTGCTTGCTCTAAACTGAAGTTGAACATGTTCTTTATTTTTCTAGGTTCATGTTTACATTGACTTAACTTTAGTGTACAGAACTGCCCTCCTCCCCTACACAGTCAATCACACCAAACAGCACAGGAGCACTGAAGCTGGGAATATTGGACTCAGGGAAGAAAATACTATAAACTGTAAATCAAAGATGATGTCTAGTTTATGAGAATTTTGCCTGAAGATATATTTTTTATTCCCAAAAGCCTCTTTGCTAAAGCATTTATTACTGATCCTAATTCCTCTTGCAAATTTAGTTAATACTCATAGATATCTTTTGCATACAGAGTAGCACACATGCGGCTACACTAATGTCTCTCAGTTGCTGATGGAGGCCTGAAGAGAGCAGACTACAAAGTGGTTGGGCAGACAGCTGAGAGGAATATTCATCTAAAAATAAAAATGTTGTTACTTGTGGAAATAATTTGCATTTAGCTGAATTTCTGTTGTTCTAATTCGAAATGCCATGAATGTACCACAACCATATAGGAATCCTCAGTATCCTAGACTTAACTGTGAAGTGAAAATGTGTCCTATTAATGACCAATATTGTGCAACAGAAGAACAAGGCATTGTCATCACTTTCATTTCCTAGTTTTAGCTAAGGTCTTAACACAAAGGGCAATCCTGCTACTTCCATCAGATTAAATGAATCATTTCCTCTATAAGCTGCCTTGTCCTTTTTTCTTTTTTTCTCTTCTTGCATTCATTTTTGTGTAATCATAGAATCACAGAATGGTTTGGGTAGGAAGGGACCTTCAGGACCATCTCATTCCACCCACTCTGCCATGGTCAGGGACATCTTCCACTATCCTAAGGTGCTCCAAGCCCTGTCCAACCTGGCTTTGGACACTTCCAGGGATGGGGCAGCCACAACTTTTTTGGGCAACCTGTGCCAGGGCCTGCCCACCCTCACAGGGAAAAATTTATTCCTAATATCTAATCTAAGCCTGTCAGCTTTTAGATTAAAGACATTACTCATTGTCCTATCTCTCCATACTCTTACCAAAAGTCACTCTTCATCTTTTTTTTTTTTTTAAGCTCACTCTAATTACTGAAAGGAAAAAACCTTCACATTTTCAGAATTCATAGAGCCAGTATGTGTATAGAGAGCAGCCCAACGGGCAGCAAAACTAGCTGAGAGATGAGGGGCTCAGGATTCAGGGATTTAGTCCTAGCTCTGGACAATCTTGTCTCACTTCAATTGCCCTTTGCAGGAGGTTCTCTGTTTTGCAAACCAGTGTAGTTTTGGGCTGGAAGACTGAGAAAAACAAGGGACTCTGATACAATCCTAAAGTTTACATTCAGGAGCATGTTATATCCCAGTTCTGGAAGGCAGAACGTCTAGATCAGTTCTGGTAATTTTGCCTGGGATAAGTTTTTATTGTTAAAATCATCAAAATAAAAAAGTGCTGACAACATGCAAGAACTATTCCAAGAAGAAGAAGGAGAGGAAGATTAAAGCTGAGAAGGGTGGTATTATTAGGAACGAGTACAAGGGTAGAATAAATATAGCTTTGCTCATAGATGGTTAACAGAAGTATAATGATGGTATGCAAATATTTGATGAGAGTAACTGTCAAGGCTTGAACAATGAGTATTTAGGAACTGAAAGAAAGCTTGCTTGGGATGCACTAGGATAGCAAGTGAAGCTGAAGAGTTGAAACACCATTTAATTAGAGAACTGTGCAATAATTCCCAGTAAAAAGGATTTTTAGACTTCCAGAATTTTAAAGTTCAGGTTATTCAAGTTACCCATGTTGTCAGTACACGGGAATAGTAGCTTGCTTGGAGAAAATAAAGCTGGTTACCATAAAAACAGTTGAGAACCACTTCCCTGAAAAAAAGACTGCCTGTAGTCTCTACATGGTTTTGTAGAGACTTATGACAGCACAATCCCAGTTTACTCATTGCATTGGCAAATGGGAAATTTCAATGAACTGATGCTTCTCTTGTTGATATCTGTGATTTCCAGTCTTTTGGCTCAGTTATGACACAGTTATCTCGGTTTGCTTAACCCATGTGAAGTGTGTTATTGTTCAGGCTCTGTGGGCTGAGAGAGAACGGAAATATTACCACCCAGACATCTTGTTTGAACAAGGCTAAAGATAAAAGAAATCTTTTTGAGACGCTATCTGATGCTGGAAAAATATCAAATTTGTGTGCACAAACTGAGATTGGATTATTTAGCCAGTGGGTAACATTGTGAGAGTCCCCACCCTACTCATTAAATCTCCAAGCTTCGAGTCCTCCAGGAGAAGGAGTCAATATGCCCTTGGATTTAGTGTGATGTTTCTCAAACACTTAGGTGTGTCCTGTAAGGGCAGGACACAAAATGTACCCACTGGAGGAGGAGGAGGAAGTGGGAACAAAGTTGGCTTCCAGTTCAAAAATTATTTAATGCCTCACTGTGAGAATGGTTTTTCATGACGAAGGCAGAGACGTGCACATTATAGTTGTCTGAAGTGGAGAACAAGGGATAAAAAGATCTTTATAAACTGGTCTATATCTGGAAAGCTGCTTAAAAGGTGTTTTTGAACTCATCATTTCACATCCAGTGAGGAGCAGTGACAGCACGTAATGGCGAGAACTTTCTGGGGCAAACAGAAGCCTGAAAATGTTCATTTTGGTGTTGAGTGATGCAATTTATGAATAGACATCTAAGTTAGTAGTTATATTAGTGAAGGTACATTTTATTTTGATATTTTAAGAGGAACAAAACATGCAGCTTTAGAGATTCAATTTGATTTCTACATTTAAAAAAAAAAAGGAAAAAAAATTTTAGTATTCAAACATTAACCAGAAGAGATGACTGGAATGAAATGTTCCTGTCAGAGTCAAAATTAGTGTTAAGAGCAGTAAATATGTTTATTCTTTCTTCTTTAAAAAATGGAAGAATTTATTTGGGGGTTAATACTGAGTCCTGACAAAAAACACTGGAAAAACAGCCACACTGGAGTCTGTTCTGATGCTTTGTTGATTAGGATGATTTATAGAATCATGGAATCATTATGGTTGGAAAATATCCCTAAGATCACCAGGTCCATCCATTAACTTTGCATTTCTGGGTCCACCACTAACCAATGTCCCTAAACACATCTATACACTATTGAACATCTCCACAGCTGGTGCTTCCACCATTTCCCTGGGCAGCCTGTTGCAGTAGGTAGCCATCCTTCAAATATTAGGAATTTTTCTTACTATTTAATCTAGAACTCCCCAACTTAGTTCATGGACAGTAGACCTTGATCTGAGAGAACAAGAGGTGAAATAGTATATTTTATGAAATGTTGTGGTCAGAAGAGACATGTCCCAAGTCCTTCACCAGTGTGTCCATTATAGAGGCTGCAGAATTTCTGTCAGTGATTTCTGCTGTACAAAGGACCAAAGAATGTCCCTTTTCCCGGGTTGTGCTCCCTGTAGCAGCATGAGATGAAGCAGTTTTGTGAAACATTCAAGGGCTGCTGTAGGGCTGGAATGAGCAGCTGAGCCCAATGTCTTGATTCCCTTCCCTGGCATGGACCTGATCTGTAACAGGTCTCTTTTCTCCAGGTTTTGTTTTGCCAGTTATGCTTCATCTCTGGAGCATCAGAGAGAGAAATGAGCATCAGTGTTTTTGGAGGGAACTCTATTTGGAGAGGGGTTTAGCCATTAACAGGCTGCTAGAGAAATGTAAAGGTGTAAAACTTTAGGCAAAACTCACTCTAGCAGGTGCTCCACCCACTGGCTTCATTTTGCTCTGTCCCACTTTATGCAGTCTTTGTAGGTAACAATCTCCAAAGGTATAATTTTTATTTTGCTTTTCTTCCTTGTTGCAGATGAAACACGGCCCATTTCCCTTGGTATGAGCTCACAGATCCCTATCAAATCATTTCTTTGTGATAAACAAAGGAGATTAAGTTTCTCCCTTTTATTTCAAGACATTATTTCAAAACCTTAGACTATGGACATAGACCTGAGCAGAGTTGCCTGGCCATCACAATCAGGCTGCTGCAGCCAAAATTAGCCCTGACAGGTGACTCCTGAAAACTTTTCAAATCCTTTCTTAAAACTTGGATTTTATTTGCTCTCCTCAGTATCAGTAGCAATCTCTTCCGGTACCTAACACTGTTCACAGTTACACACTCTTTATTGCATTGTGCCCTCGGGTTATAACAGCAATGAAGCAAATGCTTCACCTTAGGTTGCATATATGTTGTATTCCTTTGCCAAAAAGGTTAATTTTAGTGGCACCTTCTGTGAGATGATCACTCTTTAGACACCCACAGGCTGGGATATGTTGGATACTACAGTTACCCAAACCTGGAATTCTGCCCACTTGTTTGTTTTGTTTTATTTCTAATCTAACTCTCACTTCTTTCTGAGTTAAAACCATTTTTTTTTAATATGACTCCTGACTGAATTAGGATATTTAGATGCTTCAACACTTTTGAGTCAGGGTGCTGCACCTGTTTTTTATACTCAGGGCTCTCTCATCACATCTTCTGTTCCTGTGCAGGTGTTACAGATGCTTTACTGGACCATTACCCAAAGTCATAGCCTAGATTTAGGTATCTGTGTTACCCTCCTAATATCCAATCACAAACCCCAAACCCCAATGCAAATACAGTGCAAATTTCCCAATACCATTTAATTTCTATGAGTAATTTGTGATAAAGAATATCTATCTAAAGGTATATATGTAATATATATTTTCTCCATGCAATCTACCATTAAATCACACTGAAGATTAATTTTTCCTAATAGAGATTTTTTTTTGTGAAGTTTAATTAATTAACTTAGAGATGTGACATTGCATACAGCTGATCAGATCTAATCATTCTGAAATCTTACTAGATTTCATAGATAGAAATAGCAACCCTCAAAAGGTAATTCATCTTTAAATTTTAAATGTCTATTTCAGGATGAGAAAATTTCCAACCCTGGAATACTTTTTCCCATTTTGACTGTTGACAGGTCTTGCTGTGACTGATCTTGGTAAAGAAATACAAAGTGAAATTATCTATATTCAGTCAAATGAGTCTCTCTCCTAATGTATGATGAAATAGGGTTGCCAGGATGATTGAAAGAATTATGGGGGAAATCCAGAAGATCTGCAACTTCATGCAGAAGTACCAGAGCTAGTTCCAGATGTGACTGTATCCTGGAAGCACAAAAGTGTTGGGATAACAGATGAGCAGAGATCAGTATAGGAATGTCTCTGTGGAAACAGTCTGCTTCATATGCTGTTAATGAAACAGGAGCTTATGATTTTTGAAGGGTAATTTTTAGGCAGAGGATCACCTCTGCAACTTTTGGTTTAGAAAATGTCCTGTATCCCTTTTGATGGCAGAAGAATAAATACCAAATTTTAACTGATGTCAGTACACAGAGATAGCTTTAAATTAGTACTGTCATAGAATCATAGAATGGTTTACATTGGGAGGGACCTTAAAGATCACTCAGTTTCAACCCCTGCCATGGCTAGGGACATCTTCCACTATCCCAGGTTGTTCCAAACCCCATCCCACCTGTCCTTGGACACTTCCAGAGGCACTTACAGCTTCTCTGGGCAACCTGTGCCAGGGCTTCACCACCCTCACAGCCAAGCATTTATTCCTAATATCCCTCTGTCAAATGCCATATCACTTTTTTCCCTTGAATTATGAAGGCCTTTTAGCAGGTGGCTGATTTCTACCGCTAGAGGTGGTTGTACCTCACCAAGAACAGAAATAATTTGCTTGTATTGTGCTATCAAACCAAAATCAACTTGATCACCTTCTACAGGGAATGAACAGGATTTATGCTGATTTATTGTAGAGGAAAATTTTGTCCTTGGGTTAAATTCACATTCTAAATTACCTGAGACCAACATGTCAAAGGCAACCAAATATCACAGCAGATGAAGACAGGCAGGTGTTCAAAACCTTCTGTGTTTAAAAACAAGATAGAAAATTCTAAATTATAGATTAGTTTCCAATATTTAGCTGAAAAAATCCTAATAGAGTTTCTTTTAAGTTTACTGGAAGTTATGAAGTGAAAATTGAGAATTGAACACGAAAAGGTTGTTGTTGGTAGTTTTTAAGTTGATGAATATTTTTTGATTTTGAAAAAAAACAAAACAAGTTTTTCCAATTAATAGATTAATTCCTATAGAACATTTATATTCAATAATTTCCTCTTTTTTTTCTTTCTTTTTTTAATGAAAAGTTTTTTAAATAATCTTGTGATTACAAGTCTGCAGATTATGCAGGTCTGAAAACATAAGATGTATTCCAATTTGTGATTTTTATTTATTTTTTTGCTTCAGGTGAGTTCTGTGCCCATAGGTCCTGAGAACACAGGTCTAAGAGGTTTTACCTAATGTTTTAACACCCAACATTAAAAATATAATCATGGGGAGGCACATTTTCTGCCAGTCCCCACTCCATGCTGTTCTCTAGCAGTGTAAAATAACAGCACTGATCAAAGAACCGGAGTGACTCAACAACAAACATCAGACCAGTTATGGGATCTTGCAGCGTTTGTCTGTTACAATATCTTCTGGGAAAGTTTAGTCCTGGAGTGAAATTTTTACTGCTTGTTACATGTAGTTAAGGGCAAAAAAACCCACTGCTGCAGCCTCGAAAACAACTTTACCATATTCATTAGACAGCACAGGGGCGATCGGAGCATGGAATCGCTGTGTTTCTCAGGAGGAAAGGCGGGATCTAACATAGCCTCCAGGAGACTTTTAATTCGGAGGCACAGACAGTTTGATGGCCATTAAACGTAACAGCTGGCAACCCGAGGAGCCAAGAAGGAATGTGGAGCCAAGGAGTAATATTTCTGCTTTCCTGGGATGAAGTGTGAGAGAGTTCACTGATACTCCGCACTGGATGTTCAATAGATCGCAACAGCAAGCAAGACACTAA
The DNA here is from genome assembly GCA_013396655.1 of Campylorhamphus procurvoides. Lineage (NCBI taxonomy): Eukaryota > Metazoa > Chordata > Aves > Passeriformes > Dendrocolaptidae > Campylorhamphus > Campylorhamphus procurvoides. Next base: position 789,635 of record WBMV01004154.1, on the reverse strand, counting down.
GTCCTGAGTCACCCTCTGTGTCTTCAGTGTAACAGTGATGGAAAGTGAACTTTTTGTGTTATGGGCTGGCAGAGGTGGTGCCAACTGCAGGGCAGGGATGCTGGGAGCAGCAGAAAAGTTGGCAGAAGGAACCACAACTGGGTTTTACATCCTTAACCAGCTCCCATTTAGGGAGAGGGAAAGGGGATCCTGCTCTGCCTTGTGATGATTTGGCTACTTTAAACAAAGCTGTGGTTCTTGGGGATTAGGGGATTGTTCTGTCAGAGCTTCTTTTTCACTCCAGCATCTGCTTTTGGTGGCTGTCAATCACTATTTAGACCCTAAGTGTGGTATAATCCTCCACACATTATCCTGCTTTTTAGAACACAATAAACACCCCATCCCTGGAAGTCTTCAAGGCCAGGTTGGATGGTGCTTTGAGCAACACAGTCTGGTGGAAGGTGTCCCTGTCCATGGCAGGGCTTTGGAATGGGATGATCTTTAATGTCCCTTCTAACCTAAACCATTCTATGACTCTGTGAAATAAGGTGGAGATTAAAAGAAGACAGAAGCCGGTAGTTTAGTCTTCACCTGTGAGTTATAAATCAGAGTCTGCCTTGACAGGATTTCCAGTTTCAGTGCTGGGAGTAAGAAAATAATACAGGATTACTGTTATTTTGCAGTCTTGCCCATAACTTCATGAGATTCGCTTTGGAAAAGGAGGATTTGGAAACAAAGTTCAAAGCCCCAAGTGTGAGTCAGCTCTACACCACCCAGGCAGTGCAAAAAGGAGCAAAAAGTGGGGTAAATTGTCCTTTTACTCACTCTTAATGGCTCTTTGCACTCCTAGAGAAGCACCAAGAGGCCTCAGTACACATGAGAATCAGTTTTAACTATTTTTTAAATTCCCTGGTCTGCATACTAGAAAGGCTGAAGAGCACGGGGTAGTGAAATCTGAAGAGAAACAGAGGCCTGAAACAAAAGGACGCATATTTCATGTTTGATTTTTTTTTTCTTTTTAGATGCAACAATTAGGTCTGCAAAGGGAGAGGTGAAGATGTGTGCCAGCAGGTTGTTCTGCAGCATTTAAAAACACTCTCTGCAGTAGAGTCTTAGAGTTTATCGCTTACAGTTCACCTCTGATGCAGGAGGAGTCCTGATGCTCCTGAGGGAGAAAAGATATCTTGGGAAATAAGTTACCTATAAGTATGAGCATAGAAACATGTATGTGGGCACATCTGAGTGTGTGTGCATGTGGTGGATGTGCCTCCTGCTGAAACCTTCACATATGAAAAATGTGAAATGTGACATCTCATAATATTTTCATATTGGGTAACTACAGAGAATATTTTGGCAAGGGTGCTTAATCTAAAATGTTCAATTTTAATCAGCTTGAACTATGGTCTGTCTTTCTGCAAACTGAAAACCACCAATCAATTTTCCTTTATCTTTTTTTCTGTTTTTCTTACCCAAGGCAATGCCTTTTGTAAAAGGGTATTTATTTTTAATGGATTTTTTAATGAATTTTTCAGTCAAGCTATTAATAATGCCATTAATTATAGGCAGCTTGTATTAAAGTGCATGCTGGCCTCTTAATCCTGACCCCCAGCTATTGGCTCGCAGCTAATCCAGCCCGGTGCTTTGGCAGCGGTGCCGGCCGCAGCCCGTGGCTGCTCGGGAATGGGGGGAAACGGGACTAAAGGATAAGGAGGGATGGGGAGGAGCGGGCAGAGACGGGGAGGAGGGCGGCGACGGGGGGAGAGGCATTTTGAGTATATCCTTTGCCAGAGGCGCTGAAGTTTAAAGCCAGATGATATGTTAGAGCGGTGGGGATAATCCTGGGGATGTGGTGCCAGCACTTGGGAGGACCTTTCCCGGCGGAAGGCTTTGCTCTGCCTGGGAGCGCTGGCCGGGCTGATAAACCCCCGGGAGCCCCGGCCGGCTTTACCTGGGGCGCTTGTGCGCGACGGCAGCCCCGCTCCAATCTGCTTAGGAAGATCGGCCAGACAGAAGGCTCTGGCCACATAATAGATTCTTTTCCCTTCCCCGGGCTGCTCATCTGACAGGGTTGTTACGAAAGTTGCTAATTATCGGCTGGTTGGAAGATAATGAAAGGGCCCCATCCTGTGCGGTCAAAGGAGAGAGATTCCTGTCATTAGGAGCAGGACCAGGTCCAAAGAGTTTCCAGCCTTTGTGCTTCGGTGCACATCCCTGCACTTTGATTTCTGGGGTGACTGAAGATGTTAGAGAGACCTTAGAATTCCTCATTCAAAGTTTTAACCTTTATTTTTTAATTATTAATATATATTCTTCTTATTTCTGAATGGAGTTTTGTTTGTTGTGCCTTTTTGCTTTGTAATCTCTCTCTCTGTACCCTAAGACAAAAATAAACCAAAAGATACATTATCCCCTTTTTAAATGTCTGTGGAACAAAGGATGGTGCCTTTGCCCCGTTGCAAAGCTGTCTCTGAGCTGCTCTCCACAGCTGCAGGGTGCAAGCTTCGTACTCACAAGCTCCAGGAGGAAAAATCTTGTCTGGTAAAGATCAGGCACCCATAGAGATGTTCAACTGATATTTGTATGGTAATTAATTTAAGCATTTACATAAGTGGTTTGTCCACTGGATTTAATGGCTGTGAAAAGCCAACAAGACAGGCATTAGGCAGCTCTTGTCCAAAGAAACAGAAAATTTAAGGCTGGGACACTCTGGAGAGAAAATAAACTGAGGGTTTATGTTCTTTATGTTTCCCTCATTTTGTCTTTGTTTTTCTCCTCGTAATGATTACAGAAGTGTGTTTATAATAAAATTGTTAATGTTCAAAAATACCTCTGTGATCATCAAGTCCAGCCATACCTTAGGAAGATACTTGAACACTGGTATGTGTTTGGGGTTCACTGCTCAAAACAGACTTTGGGAATTTTGAGGGCAAGGCCATTTGCACACCCTGAGCCCATCTTTTCCCAACACCAATAAACACAAAGTCTTTCACTCTTTCCAATCAATGAGCAAGTTTTTAACTACATCCCAAACTTGGAGCTTTCCATAGAAAAAAGCAGTGGCAGCCTTGGGAAACCTCTGTTCCTTGGAACACTGCATCCCTCATCCTTTGTTAGTTCTCTGTCCTTGTTTGCTTTCCAGTGCAAGACCTTTGTGTCTGTGACGGCCCCTGGATCCAGGTATCAGCATGGAATAGCATGGATACAGATATGGCTTCAGTTATGCCTTGTAATGATTTGCTCTTAATAATATTTGTTATTCTCTTTTCTTTTTTTTTTTTTTTGTTTTGTCAACAGATTACCTTGACTGTAATAGAATAATAGGAAAAAGCAAAGGAGTGTAAACATTTTTCCAGAATAAAAACAGCATTGGCCTTTGAAATTGCTTGGTTTCCTTAAAGGATTGTGGCTTCTGTAGGTCTTCTTTTAGACATCAATGTTGCTGTCACCATGTCCTGATGAAGAGTAAACGACAGGGAAGAAATGGAGAGAAGGGAAAGGTGGAGGGCCACCCTGAATTGGTACTGACTCTCCTAAATGCTGCTCCAACACTCTCATCAGGGGAAATCAGGCACAGCACACACTGTCCCAGTTGTTGTGCTGTGTTTCAGCTTCTTTCCAGCTCTACTCCAGCTGCAGCATTGACCATTGGGTCTACTTGAAGATGTGCCTTTTCATGGCAGGAGCTTGGAACTACATGAGATTTAAGGTCCCTTCCAACCCACACCAGGGGATTCTATGATTCTACATTGCAATAGTCTGTTGTAAAACACCAACAGAATAAGAATATGCAAATATGTCCTGGAGCTGTAACGTGCATTGGATACTGAACCCACATTACCAAAGAGAAAAGGACAATCCCATGTAAATAAACTAAAGCCACCAAGACATCATTAGGTTTTTTGCCTTAGTTAAAACTGTAGTTTTACGGGAGGTTTTTTTCAGTCTGTGTGAGGATATTCAGGATTTGCCTAGTGGAAACAGAACTGAAACATGTGTAAGGTCTTTTTAAAGAAAACCAAACACGTTATAGAAAGTACCTCCAACATCACTCCCTTTTTTGCCTATATTCTTAAATAAAATACAATGCAAGACAAATGCAACTAATTTGTCTTTGTTATTTTCATGTACTTTATGTATTTATACTAGTTTCTTGTCAAAATTAGAACAGCAGATACACAAGTGCAACGAACTAGCAAGGACCTCAGGGCCTTTTATAGTATTATAGTAATAGAACTGTTTAGGTTGGAAAAGATGTTTAAAATCTGGTCCAAGTGTTAACCCAGCTCTACCAAGCCCACCACTAAACCGTGTCCCCAAGTGTCACATGTACATGTCTTTTAAATCCCTGCAGGAATGGGGACTCCACCACTTCCCTGGGAAGACCTTTCCAAGGTTTGACAAATCTTTTGGTGTAGAAATTTTTCTAAATATCCAATCTAAACTTCTCCTTGATCTTGAAGCCATTTGCTCTTGTCCTATCACTTGTAGCTTGGAAGAAGAGGCTGAGTTCCATCTGGTTACATCCTCCTTTCTGGGAGCTGTAGAGAGTCCTAAAGGTCTCTCTCTGAGCTTCCTTTTCTCCAGTCCATAGTTCATTGGAAACAAAATGAACCTGTTTTCAAATCCAAGAGAACACCTTGGATAGTTGGGATAATATCAGCCATGTCCCTCTTCCCACCTTTAGTCCCTACACTGATAGTTTTGTTTTCACTATTGAACTCATGGGTGGGTTTGTGCCTTATTTTAGGTGAATGTTGTATTTTGAAGATTTACCCAAAGGAAGTTCTGAAATATTTGAGATTCACCTGTTGGTAGTATCCCCTCTGCTTGCAGTTTTCTGAGAGATCAGGGATTTTACAGTTCTTAATGAAAGGGATATTAGCCTGTTATTCTGAAGGTCGGATTGAAACTGAGTTTGATCAGACAAGAATGAATAAATAACCATATGTTCTGGCAAGATAACTGTAAACATATCTAAGAGAAATGAGTGAGATGATTTCAGCAAGGTTTCCTGGGCCGTGTGATTTTTTTGCCATCAGAAGGTTATAAATTACTTGGAAATTTGTTATGAGTTTAAAATGGCCTAGTTTGGCTCCAGCATTTGCTACCTTTCACTAAATATATACACATACCTAAATCAGTCTTTACAAAAGTGAGGACTGTGCTAATTGTCAGAGGTTTTAAACTTCAGTTTAATTTTTTCCCCACTGCTGGAGGAGTATTTTTTACCAATTTTTATAGAAGAATAAAAAGGATGGAGAGGATAAAACTGATTGAAATTAATTTTAGGTACATTTCTGCATCACGTAACTGGAAAGATTCTCCCACGGGATTTCTCTCCGTTTGGGACAATTTTTTTTTGGATTCACGCTAATTTAGTAAGCTGTATAAGCAAGTGCCTAGTTTTGAAGGTAAAAGGAGTTACATGTGTGCTTGAGCTCTTGCTAAATTGGATCTTGATTAATTTTTGTAAATCTATCTTGTTCCTGGCATAGCTCAGGAAATCTGTCACTCCCTGCCTTGAACGGGAACCTGAAAGGCTTTCAGCACATTAGAGAGTTGGCTTTTCAGGTCAAGGCTGAGATCTAGTGAAAGGGAGGGAGAATTGCATTGTGCTTGCTTGACCTATGCAATATTTTATTTTTGGATAAACAGAGCACTGCAGCTTCCAGTTTCTTTCTGATCTGTCAGGCTTCACAAAGGCTGCATTCAGCAAATAGGGCACACAGTTTCAATATGTGCTCTGTTTCTCTTTCTATCCATCTCACTCATTTCTTTTTGTAAACCTCCTTGTGGACTACACATATTTAATTGCAGATCTCTTTTGATTCTTTTTTTTTCCTCCCTAGTACATGAAATGAAACAAAAAAAAAGAAAAATTATTGGTTTTGATTTTTCTCTACTTGCTTCAGTGCAGGTCAAGGATTTATAACCTTATACCAAAAATTGCCTTCTGACAGGAGCCGTTTAGCTGAAATCAAGCAGTTGGATCATGTAAATCTGTGTAACTCTATTAATTTAAACAGACTTCTTAGATTTATACTAGCTGAGGACCTGGCTTAGAGGAAAAATTTCTAAGAGCAAGTGCCTAGCTGGGATAAGCAGTTTGGCTCCTAACAGCAAATTAATTTTCTTTTTAAAGTAAGTGATGATGTAGTGCAGTATCCTGAGTTGTAGGATGATTTTCCCCTGGCATTTAAATGGGAGCCAACTTCCAAGAGACTGGATTACAGATAGGGCAAAGCATCATTCACACACTGGTTTCTTAAAAAAAATAAAAAGAAACAAAGATGGAAATAAAACATTCAACATTTGCTAAATAGAGTTCTGCCTGAGACTCATTTGTAGGATATTTATTCTGAGCGGTGTCATGGTCATGTCATTCCTAAGGTGTTTTTCTCCACCTTGATCTTTGCTAGACCAGGTCTAAAACCCCTCAGATAAATAATCACTGAAGCTAAAAATGGTGGGGCTTTAAAATATGGAATGTTTCTCACCTGTACATGCTATAATGACGTACAATCTGCAAGTAACCTCTAATGGGCTGCCAGAAGGGACAGAGGGATGCTGCCTATATTCCTGGGATATGCCGTAATAACAATATTTAGGGGCTTCTTTTTCATACACTGATGAATGTTGGTTCTGGTGTTTCTGCCACATTTTAGCCACAGATCAGAATATTGTGATGCTCTTCCATTCAGCAGGAGACACATAGTTTAGTCTTCACCTTCTGCTACACTGCATTCCTGCACGTGCTCAAGAAGATTCTGTCACGAGGTTGCAAGAGAGTGGAAAGAAACCAAATATATATAGTATTTACTTTGGCATTAGGCAGAATTTCAGTCTGTATGAATTTTTATGTACAGTGAGAATCTCTGGTGCTCCATTCCTTCATGGCGAATTCAGACCTACAGTAGAGATAACTGAAAAAAAATGAGATTAAGCTTAACTTTACCTTTTGGTCTTGACCTGCTGTTGGCCTGGGCATTCTGTGGCACAGAATTCACATTTGAGATGTCTTCTTCTTTTTTTTTTTTTTTTTTTTTTTTTTCTTTATAAGATATAAATGTGTGTATTATAGAATCACAGAATGGTTTGGGCTGGAAGCGACCTTAAAGACCATCTAGTTCCAACCCCCAACTACTACAAATGCTTGTTACATGCTATACACTATGAATCTCTGATGTATAAACCTATATAATTTTATTGCTATTTGCAAACCCATGTTCAGTGATTCCATTCCATAGTCAAAAAAATAAAAACAAAAAAAATCTGCCATAAAATACCCTAAGACCAAGAGGAGAGGTCAAATACTGGCACATTAACAACACATCAGAGTCTCTGGGCCTCCACCAAGTGTGAAATAATTTGCAAGTTCAAATCATTTCACTTTTACAATAGATGGGAGAAATTTCTGATTCTTCCCTACAGAATGAACTGTTGAAAGACCAAAAAAGCTGTTGAAGAGATTAGAAAGATCAGAATAACTTGTTAAGCGTTTTGACTCTGTTCATGTCCAACTACAGTTGTCTCTTTCTGGTGCAGAAGATAAATGCCAGTGAATCAAGATCTCATAGTGACTCAGATTTGCTGTGCCTGTGACTGGAAATGACTCTTTCTGAGACTAAATTGTCATGAAAAGGGATTCAGCATAATAAAATATTTTCTCTCTTCACTCTTTTTTTTTCTTTTCCCATTACTTCTTTTCTTATTGTAATAAGGGCTTAAAAATGAGATGCAAATAACCAGTAGAAACCACAATGCAATAATTTCTAGAACTAATGTGCAGAATATGCCATACTATTAAACAACACAAGACCCTGTCTAGGGCTTCTGTCATCCCTAGAAATTAAGAACTTTGTTTATTTTAAGGCTTTGCAAGGTCTCAGAAAGCCTGGTGATGGGTTCTGCTTTGATATATATTAAGAGACATTCCTTTTCCCAGAGAAACTACAGCCTCCTGCAGGACATGAGTAGCTCTTTATTGGAGATTCTCTAATGGCAGGTTTTCCTGTGGCTACTCATTTTCTAATATTTTTCCTCTGCAAACTACATGAAATCCCCTCATATAATCAATGCTCTGACTCTGGAAGCAATCACATATTTTTATAGCCAGAAAAGAAAAAAACCCACATTTGATTGTTGAATCTAATTTTCTGTGTAAAACAGGTGATAAAGTTTTACCTGTTAACATCTGTTTTGAGCTAATTATCCATTTCTGGCTAAAACATATCCCTTGGTAAGCCAGTCTTTCTTTATATGAAAATACCAAAAATGGAGCCATTCATGGCACCTTTTTGATGTTTATGTCATGTCTTGGCCATGATAAACACTGGTGTTCTGTTCGTGTTTTCCCCTTGTCTAACTCCTACCACCAGAAGTCTCCAGTAATTTTCTCTGTTACATAAAAGGTTTACTTAATACCTTATATTTTATTTAAGAAATGCAATTTTAAATTAAAACCTTCTTACAATCTTCTTTGCAGACAATTAGACAAAATGAGACTCTTAATTCTCCCACTGTAAGGCTTTTCTCTGAACCTCATCCAATTTATAACATCCCTCTAAGAGGCAGACAGTGTAAATGAACTGCTGTGGACTGACATTAGTCTTTCCAATGCAGCACACAAAAGCAAGAGTAGTTCCTCGCTTGTTCACTTCCTTCCTACATTTGTTGTCCAAGGACAACGGACAAGCAGGAATAATAAAGCAGAACTCCATCTAGAGTTGAATTCCACAGGTGATGTGAAGTCCAACGAGAAAAGCTTCTACGATCACACATGCAGCAAAAGGAAGACCAGGGAGAATGTCAGGCTGCTGTTGAATGGGACTGGGGACCTGGTGACAAAGAGCACAGAAAAAGATGATCCACTCAATGCATTCTTCATCTGTACTCAGATGCCCTTCATGAATCTCAGGGCCCCAAGACCAAAGATAAATTCCAAAGCAAAGAAGACTCATCTTCAGTGAAGGAGGATCAGGTTAAGGAACATTTAAACAAAGTGAATATCCACAGATCCATAGGATCTGATGGGATGCACCCATAAGTGCAGAAGAATCTGGACAAGGTCATTACAAGGACACTATTATTGAAAGGTGACAGCTGTTGTAGAAGGTTCAGAATGACTATTAGAAGTAAATGCCACTCTTATCTTCAAAAATGGCAAGAAGAAGGATCTTAACACCCCTAAGAAAAATAAGTATGACTTTATTTCTCAAAAACTCCACCTTAGGTAGTTGAAAGAATCAATAAGAATCCCATCTGTCTTTCTGTTGTCAGGCTAAGCACAGTTCCCTCCACATCTTTTCATATACCTCTGCATGGTCCAGCTTCGTAACTGTGTTAGCAGTCATTCTTAGATTTTCTTCAGTTTTCAATCTCTCTCTTCTGTTAAGAAGCACAGAACTGGGCAGCCTACCTGGATTCCTGAAAACAGAATATTCAGAATATTCATGAGACCCAAAGAGTAGAAAATAATCTCTTCTTTTGACCTACTGGCTGCAGTCTTTTTGAGACAGCCCCTACTTTTTAGAAGGCTGTGAGTAGAAGAGCTATACCTGCACAGGATGGGTATGGTTCAAATTCTATTTACTGTCCAAGGGAGAATAAACCTGGAACGGGTCCACTTGGCTGCAAGGTGAGATACAGGGGATGATATATCAACTTATTGGTGTCAACAGTCTGTGGGCATGCTTTTCATCTGTGGCAACTGTGCAGGTAATTTGTGCCAGCTTAAACTTATTTCTCTAGTAGGTAACATGATTTTCACTAGTTCATGTATATCATGGGCTAAGAGCGTGCACAGAAACTCCTACTGTGGCTCAGCTGACTTGCAGCAACACTCTGCTCTGTGCCTGGGTCCTCAGACCCAGTCTTCTGTTTCTTAAGTCCTGGCAAACAGAAGAGATGAAAGCAGATCTCTGTGATATGTCACAAACATTTCAGACACAAACCCTGAAAGAACTTCAGAGGCAGGTTTGGTTCAGGGCATCCTCCATGACCAGCTGCTTTGATGAACTGATCCAAAACCCTGACCTCCGTCACACAGGAAATGTGAGTCCAGTTCTGAACTGGATTCTGCCTGTAATGTGTAAATTCACAGCTGTCTTAGCTATTAATATTTCAGGGTCTGAATGAAGCTTGGCCAGGTTTTCTCTGATCTTCACTTCATTGATATCTATTGAAAAAGAACTTGTTCTTTCCAAAAGAAACTTCCCTCTTTAAGACACAATCTTTTTGCAATTTTATGTAGCCATAAGAAACCTTTCTATGGAAATTCACACACTTTTTAACATGAAAATTTGGCTAACTCTTTTTATAGTAAAAGAGGTGAGGAAAAAAAATATTTAATGATTTTGTTCCTTACTGTCTTAAAAAGCAAATGGAATATGCAGAGGGAAAATCTGCTTGCATAGAGAAGACATTTCTGGGCATCTCTGTACTTAGCAGAGGGAGGATGTTCAATTAGTCTCTTTACCACAAGCTCCCCAGTTAGTCTCCCTCTGGAAAATAGGTGAGAAATTCTTATATTCCTCTCAATATGTTAATCAGACAACTGGTATCACAGTTCTCTAACTGTGTAATACCAGTCCCCCTTGGCAGATATATTTTATTTGGATAATGATGTGAAATTTAAGATCTACGTTTCAATTGTAGAGAGCCATAGGCAGTTGTCAATTTTAGTGACAGACATGAACCTGGAGCTAAATTCCTGTGCACAAGCAAAAATTCCAACAGGCATAGCACAATTCTGGTCCCTTAATAGAAACACATTTTCTCCCATTGAGGGGCAGTATTTTTAAACTGTATGTTGCTTCTCCTGGTGCTGGCAAATCCCAAATGCTCTCAGGTGCTTCCTTTTACCTGGACAGTTTGGTGACTTCATCTATTCAGGAATCTCCTGCAAAATGTAATGGTTATCTGCTTTTCCTGCTTAAAGTGCCCATTGCTTTGGTACCAAAGCACTGTCACAGGAATCTCATACTTTTCTTTCCCATTGCTGAATGTAATTCTGCCTCCTCATGTTCCTTTGAATCCCTGGTATTCCTGGACAGATCAAAGGCTAGAATCATAGAGTCATTAAGGTTGAAGAAGACCTCCAAGACCATCAAGACCAAACATTGAATTTTATCAATATTATTATTTTAAAAGTGTACTATGCTCTTTTTCTCCAATTCACTTCAAAATGTCTTAACTCTAAGACAGATTCTGTGTCCAGGGCAGAGAAGGTTTTTCTTTAGGTCTAGTAAGACCTTTAAGAGTTGTACAGGGTGGATATTTAGACCCCTCTTTCTGTTTTTTTGGAGGGGATTGTTTGTTTGTTTGTTTCTTCTTTTCTTTTTTGTATTTGTTTCTTGGGGTTTTTTTGGGGGGAGGAGGGGGGGTGTTGCCTTTTTTTTTTTCTCCCCAAGCAGTAGCCTAAAGAATGCATCCTTTTCCTGTAAATACCAAACTGTAGATGTAGAACTTTAGGTTTCTTTCTCTTCTTGTTCTTTTTCTTCTTCTTCTACTACTACTACTTATTATCATCATCTCATCATCAGCATCATCATCTGTGTTGTATTATCATTATTATTACTTTGCACAACGTTTAGAGGGGTGATTTTCAGTTATTGAGAGTGAAATTTTCTTAAAAACATGTGGGTGCATAGGGAGCCTGAGGAAGAGATGAGCAAGCAAAGGATGAACTGCATTTTATTAGTTTGAGTTGTTTGGGTTTTTCCAAATGTAAATTTAACACTGCTGAAAACTGTCCCCACAACTGTCAGTCAAAAGAGGAAGAATAGGAATAGGAGCAGTAACACCAAATTTGTCCATCCTATGTCACAATAGACAAGACACAAATTTTGGATTCATGAGTACAGTTCTTTTACATCAAATTTTTCAGTTTTGTCACCTAACCAAGAGGGGAAAAAAATAAAAATCCCCACTTTTATTAAGTCAATTTAAGCCTAAATTTGCTTTTTTCCTTCCTCCCCCTCAAAGATTTAAGCAAAAAAAAAAAAAGTTTGCATTTGTTTTGAAATATTTTCAATGAAACTTAAGAGCTTCTATTAAAAAAAGAGAGATTATTTCAGGTACATCCCTTGAACACTGAGCTATAGAGTTATCTCTGCACTCCACTTGGCAAAAACCATATCTCCTGTGAAGCTGAACTCTTTCAGAAGTGACAGTCCTTGGGCACAAAAGCTCAAGCACAGCATTAGGAGGTTGGACAGCCCATTTGTCACTCCAGAAGAAAAGCACAGATTTAGAGTTTGAGATGGGAAGGGATTTCTGGAGATCATCTAGGACAACTCCCCTTCTCAGAGCAGAATCAGAGGTCCTAGAACATGTTTTCCAGGACCAAGCCCAGCTGGGTTTTAAATATGTCCCAGGATGGAGAGGCCACAACCTCTTTAAGCGAGCAGTCCCAGAGCTTGGTCATCCTGACAGTAAAAAGGAGATTTCTAACATTTAAGCAGAACTTTCTGTATTTCAGGTTATGTCCATTGCCTCGTATCATTCCACTGGATACCTCTGAGAAGAGTCTGGCTCAGTCTACTTTGGAACAAGATGATCTTGGAGGTTTCTCCCAACTCAAATTACCCTGTGATTCCATGATTCCATAATTTATTCTCCCATACTGTTTAGTTGTACATACAGACAAGATATCCCCAGAGCCTCCCCTTCTCAAGGCTGAAACGAATCACTCCAAGCCTCTCTGCACTTCCTCAGTGATAGAAAACTCCATAGAATGAACATTTCTGCAGAGGACTTCTGCAGAGTCCTACACTCTGGGTAAATTACTTAATTCCTACATAGACTCAAAGATCTCCCATCTAGGGACAGATTTAGGCATCTGCTCTCTGGCTGAAGACCATCTTAGCAGGTATTGTAGATATAGCCACACTTGTTTAGAGGTTAAGAGAATTTAATTGTGTGGTCATGGGTAGATGGTGACCATTAACTCAGTATGTACCAATATTTGGTTTTCTAATATAGCTGTAGCCATTGACCACATGGGTCCTGGCTGGGTGTCACCTGTCACCAGAGCAGGCATTTGCATCTGAACTAACCACCTGAATTACCTTCAGAAATGCAGGAGGGAAAATGGTCCTTCTAGGATGCAGTTTGTCTCATCCCAAGGCATGTTTCTAAAGCAGGTCAGGTGGGTCAGGCCCTGGAAATGTCTGCTTCTCTCTGTGACTGTAAAGTGATTAAAGCAGACAGAGCTGTCTGTGCTGGAGGCATCTGAAGGCAGAGGGGAGCACACACAGACCAGGTAAGTGTGGTTGCCTCCATTTTCACTTCTTCAGGTCCCCAGGCAGCAGCTTTTGAGACGTGCCCAGAACAAGCACAGTCATCATCACGATGGGGCAAACACTCGGTGCCCACACCACAGGCAAGTGCCAGCCCTGAGCACATCTCCCTGACTGGCTGCCATGCTCAGAGCTGATTGTTGCTTTGGGCCAGGGATTAGCCCATGGAAGACTCGTGTTCTCAATCCCATTTGCTCCTGCAAAACTTCAAATCCCCTCTCCCTTTCTGTGTGGCGACTGCCTTGGTGGCGCCTGCAGCACCAAGCACCTCATCTAGTGAGGGAACACTTCAAAACCTTCACAGACTTGCATATTTGCCAAAATATTTAAGTACTGAAGACTCAGAGTTAATATTCTTTGGGGCCATATAGGGTTTTACAAGTCTGGCTGCCATATTCTGCCCTTTACCATGAAATTCCCTCATTTTGGGCACAATCCTGCCATGTTTAAGTCTGCAGATGTTTTGACATAGCCATGAAAGTGGCAGAGGGACACGATACCATAACTCTAATTTCTGTCACAGAAGCAGTTTCTCCTCTGAGCTGCTTCCCCACAAAGAATCCAGCACTTCAGAAGAACACAACATGTGCTAGAAAGGTTTTTATTTTCAAAAATTATCAAGAAAACCATGAGCATTAATCACATTTATGATTCCTTTAAACTAGATTAGTTGTTCCTGATATTAACAAGACCATGGTGCTTTATGTCACGTTGGAAGTGTGATGACCTGGGTTTGAAAGCAGAAGCGAACAGGTTTTTGTTCACAATTGGGATTTTTTTTCCGTGTTTTTTTGTGATTTTTTTTTCTTTTCTCATTCCTTCTTCTTCAGATTCCATCTCTATTGATCTTTAATGGCTTCCAGATGGGATCACGTTTAGCCATTTTATAGGCTGGGCTCTGAAAGACTAGGCAAATATGGTGTACACAAGCAGCCCATTAGCTAATAAAAAATAAAAAGGCACTGCAAATATACTAATAAAGTTTGTAATGTCATAATATATTAAGGACATGACAACTGCACAGGAAATGGGCCTGGCCTGGCTGCATGGAATAATGAGGGAGTTTTAACAGCTTATGGTGGAGGCAACAGCTGCTGGGTAAGAGCAAAACACTGCTCACATTTTATATTGCAGATGAAACAATAAATTAACTGGCCTTCCTGTTAAGGCCTTGACTGTCAGCTAATCCAGTAATTCCTTTGTGGGAGAAAGCATCTTCTCATCCCTGTGGCTTGTACAAGGGTGGGAGTGCCAGCAGCAGGAATGAATTGTTGAACATCAGATATTATGAAGATTGCACCATACGGTTTATCCAAGTCACAGATTGTTGGAGAGGAGACATTTGAAAATACCCTCTAATGCCTAAGATGATTAGATGCTGATGACTCATTGGATGATGCTTTCCACTGATTAAACCATTTGTGCTTTTATCTTATATACACCAGGATCAAGGCTTCTTTGGCTCTTATTTCTGATTCTGTCAATGGTGTTGCAGAAGCTGTTGGTAACTGTACAAGTGAGGTGCTGTGTGTGTTTATTACACAGTCAGACAATATTTTGAAAAATTTGCTGTCTACATGTCTGGGATTACCAAAGATGTACCCTTGTTTTTCAAAAAAAGGCAAACAGAGGTGTGTTTCAATGTAAAGTCATCATCACATCATGTATAGAAATGTTGGGTTGGAAGGGACCTTAAAGCCCAGCCCATTCCAACCCCCTGCCAAGGGCATGGACACCTTACAGTAGATCAGGTTCTCCAAGCCCATCCATCTCGAACACCTTAAGGGATGGGGCAGCCACAGCTTCTCTGGGCAACCTGTGTCAGGGCCTCACCACCCTCAGAGTCAAGAATTCCTTCCTAATACCCCATTTAACCCCAACATTTGTCAGTTTGAAGCCATTCCCCCTTTTCCTGTCACTCCGTGCCTTGTCCTAAGTCCCTCTCCAACTTGAGAGCTGGAGCCCCTTTAGGCACTGGAAGGGCCTCTAAGTTCTCCATGGAGCTTCTCTACTCCAGATTGAACAGCCCCAACTCTCTCAGCCTGTCTCCAAAGAATAGGTGCTCCAGCCCTCATATCACCTTAGAAGAGCTATTCCTGCATAAATCCTGCATGTGGACAGTAAGTATCTTGGAAAAACTGACTTTCAGTTTGTGAGAAGTAAATGTACAGGTGCAACAGTACATTTGTTTGTTTGGTTTTGAATTCATGGCATGGAAAAATTTCTATTCCAGAGTTCTTGTTGTCCACTTATGTGGTAGATTGGGACAAAAATCATGGAACTTTTGGGGTTGAGTCTCTGCAGGTCTAAATACATGATAGGATTCAGGAGCATTATGTACTGTGGTGGAAGTTGATAAAGCTAAAGAGAAAGAAACCTCTTACAATTGTGGATAGGTATTTACTCAGGAAGTGCTGCCTGGATCTTGCAGTCAGATCTTCCCTCAGCCTAAATCCCAAGTCTTAGATTGTTCACAGTCTCACACACTGATAGAACTGGGAGCAAAACTCACATTTTACTCTTCCAATTCTTAACTCATAAATATCAAATTTCTTTCCTTTGAAACCAGCTGCATTAAATCCCTGCGATACAGATTTAGAGTACCTGCCACTGAGGTCTTCTCTGTCTCCACAATATCAACCCTGGAGACCAATATTAGAAAATACTGATTTGTTGTTTTTGATTTGGTTTGGTTTCTGGGTGTTTTTTGTTTGTTTTTGCTTTGGGATTTTTTTTTTGGTTTTTTTTTTTTTTTTGTTTTTTTTTTTTTTTTGCTATATTCTGTTTTATTGCTTGAAAATAATAAACATTTGGTTTCACAGTCACTTCTGGTCTTGTAATAGCAGTGCTAATGCATACACCAGCATTGGGTTTTGGTGTCTGTACAGAAAATGGCAATAAGATTAAAAACATGGGCTTGGTTATAAAGGCAATGTTAAACTTTGGCATCATCCCCTTACTGCTCTCCACTCCTTCCCTTCAGAAACAAATGGTATTGCCGTTTGTTTTCAGCTGCAGAAATCTTCATTAAAGTTGAGGAATTAAATATAGCACTTTAGCTAATTAATTATGGTTTGATCATTCTGACACCTCCAAATGACTCAGCCACATACCTGGAAGCTTTGTCAACTCAATTGCATCTTTATTTTTGTTGCCTTTAACCAACAATGAAGACTAATGCCACTCTTTCTAGTTTTCAATCACCTCTACAGAAGTGCTCCCCTGGCAATGTGCAGGGACAGACCTAATTAATCCCTCATCTGCCCTGCACCGTGTCTATACATCACACTGGCAGTTGGAACTGCTGCTTGTTTTAAGGCTATTGCTGGAATGAAATGCTCATCTGTTTTTCAATAATTTTACCACAGGTGGTGATTTGTAATTAGAAAGGGCAGAATCTGAATTCTGTGTTTGTTTTTTTTTATTATCATTATTAGTGTTGTTATTGTTATTATTCGTTAGGAGAAGTGAGAATACAGTGGGAAAAGATTTGAGTAATAATAACAATAATAATAATAGCTGCTGCACTGCAGGGAGGGAGCATTAACTTCTGGCACCATAAACATCAGTAGATTTTGAGATCATTGGGAGAAAAGTACAAAGATTTGCACTGATGTGGCTGCACACAGGTTAAAAATCAAAGACTAGAAGAGTTAACAGATTTTTTGCTGAACACAGAGGAGCTTTGACAGCTTAAAATCTCCATAGAGCACTGAGAAGATCCCAATACCAATAGTCATTGAATCACAGAATGGTTTGGGTTGGAAGGAACCTTAAAGGTCTCCTAGTTCCAGCCCCCTGCCATGGACCATGCAAGCTACTTAGACTGAGATTTTTGGAGGTCTTGGTCTGTTTTATACCCAGTAGCATTTTCAAGAGAACAGGGGTTCTAATGCTGCTTGATTTCAGCTCATAGAACACTACCTCATGTTCCTCAAACTTTCTTGTTGACTCCTCTTTTTCTTTGAAAACCACATGGTGATACTGAGAAAGGTTGAGATCCCACCACTTTCTGGAGTGGTCCACAGTGCCTTGTAATGAAGACTTCCCTCACATTTTGGGGCAAAGCTGAAATATTCAGCTTTTCATAAGGCAATGAAACATGAATTAACTCCAGCAGTGTAAACCCATAATCCTTACGTTAGCACAGTCCCATGAGAGAGCTGGCTTGCAGGCCTTTGTTTAACTGTTTTGTATGAACTGGAACAGCTTCAAAAGCAGAGGCTTATCCCACACTATCCTATTGTTCCAGGAACAGCAATGTCTTCAAGAACATAGAAAACTTGGGTGCAATTCCAAGCTCCAAAACAGGCAGAGTGAGACCTCTCTCTGCTGAGTATGCGGGAGGTACCAGCCTGTTGAGAGGTTTTACCCAGCTGTGGGGATAAAGGGCTGACTAAAACTGAGCTTAAAGTCTCCTATTTGTGCTGTTCAAGGTCAGTAAAGACTCCATGATTCTGTGTGTTGCTGGTAAGGAAAGGAAAGGAGCAGGGTCATTTGCTGCTTCTACTGCCAGCAAGGATGGGATGTACAAGAGAAATTCATGATGTTCCACCTAAGCAGGCTCATCCTCCACCTCATCTCCAATCAATTTGGTTTTCAAGGTTTGTGCCTTACATGAAGTATTCCTGTGGTTGTTTTCCATTCTGGTAGCCTCAGCATCCTCCTGGTTGTCTCATGCCTAGACCTGGGTTTTACTGGTGTGTTGTGGCTATTTGGTGCTAGGAGGAGCTGCCCAACAGGTCTTCCAGGTAAGATGTGTTCCTCACCTGCAGTCACAACCCCCTTTTTAATGTTCTCAATTCCATGCCACCTGTTCTCTTTGATCATCTCACTTGTGACCTCACAGTTCTCTGCCCCAAATCCACCAGGACTCGTGTCCCCAGGACCTGAAGAACACAACTGTGTTAGCCCCAAATGTTAGATCAGCCTAAAACTCTTGGGTTGGAATGTTTTGTTTGTTTCTTTGTTTTAATTTTGGCCTACTAATGGAGAAACAGCTTGAATGGGGAAAAAAAATTAAAGCCCAAGAGGCAGGGCATTGTACCTACCTCTCCTCCCAGCCTCCAAACCAAACACATGAGCTGAGCACCCAGACAGGTCACAGGCTGTGGGAATTACCAGACAGACCCCATGCGTTTTTCTGGCTCAGCCTATTCCTGAATATTACTTTTCTCTTTCCTTTTTCCTCTCTCTCAGGGCACCTTGCCCATTTCCTGATGCTCTGAAATCCCTTTCTACGTGGCCAGGCATTTTGTTTTAATTTTTTTTAATGAATTCAGCTCAGTGCCCACACATCCCCTTAACCATGGATTTGTACGCTCAAGAGAAGACACAGAGAGATGTTGATATTTTTGGCTGGTATTCATGCCCTCAGTACCCAATTTTTTTTTAGGATTTTTTTTTTGTTGTGTTTTGGGGTTTTTATGAATATACATGTTTTCTTGGCTGTTTGCACTGGAGCCCATCTGTTAGAATGGCACAGTTCCTGCTCACAAGTGGAATCAGATCCTCGCTGGAGGGGTCAGGTTTCAGGCAAGGATGGGTTTTTAAGCGGAGCAGCAGGAACCCTACAGGAAGGTGCTCCCCTGTGTCAGCCCTGGCACCACCTGCCTCCCTCCACATCCACACACCAGTTGACACCACTGCACTAAAGGCCAAACAGGTTAGGGAAGGAAGGCACAGTGTTTGGGAGCTGCCAGGAAAACTGCTGGTGTTCAGCAGTGTCCTTGAAAAGCACATGGGATGCTTTAAAAAAACACGTATCTAATAACTGCAAAGGAAAATAGCACTTGTGTGAGACAGAGCAACAGACACCAATTCCTAGACAGTTTAAGGCATCAGCTTAGATATGAGGAAGTGATTTTTCTGCTTTTGAAAAGACATCTGAGACAAATTGCTTAGGGTTGGATCAGAGGAAGGGCTGTTTCCAGGCGACACACACTAAGGAGCACATGAGTCATCCTTAGTTATTTAGGCATAAAAGACCAGCAACTCTGCTGAGCCAGGTGATGCAGGAGAAGCCTGAAGTGGAGTGTGACTCTGGAGTATTTTGTTTTCATTTTTTTGAAAAAATCCCTTTTTTCTTTTTCCCCCACTTCTTTGCAAACCCCTTTCCTCTCCAAAGTGAACTGCAGCAGAAACAATGCCAGCCAGGGAAGTGGTGGAATCACCATCCTTGGAAGTGTCCAAAAAACATGTGGACGTGGCACTTGGGAACACAGTTTAGTGTTGAGTGGTGAACTCACTGTTGCTGAGTTGATGGTCAGACTTGCTGGTCTTAGAGGTCTTTTCCAACCTCAGTGATTCTGTGATTCTACAATTAAAACATTTCTCCATTTGCTACCTTGCACCTCAATGAGTGAAAGTTCAGATGAACTTCCTAAAAGAAATGTGGTGTGAAAACCTCAATAATCAAAGATTTAAAATTTAGTCCATCTGCTCAAATTGCCCAAAGAGCACAGAACTGGGTGCTGGTGGAAATTCTTAGCATGGATTCTAAAATGACCCTTAGGTTTCCTTAGAGAAGCTCAGTGTCTGTCTGTACCTGTTAGCTCAAAAACTTTAATTCTTCCCTGATTTTTCATAATTTTTTTTCCATACTTCTCTTTCAGTTATCACTCAAATGCAAATGTGAAAAACATAGAATATGGTAGGGAAAGAAAACAGATAAATCAGAACTACCCACACTATGACCCTTTCTTCATAATCCTGGGAAAAAAATATATATAGTGAGAAGAAAAAAAAATAAAGAAAATAAAGGAAAAAAAAGTGGAAACCCCCTGAGATGAAATAATCCTAATTGATCCAAACAAGAGAAAAACTCAAAGATGAACTAGAAGGAAATTCAATTATTTTTAAAAAGATAAGTGAACAAAAGTGCCTTTGGTAACTTGTGCCTGTTTTTTCCAGCAGTATAACAGGTATGTCTTGTGCTCTCTGTACAAGAAGGATTTCCTTTGACACCTGCATGGATGTTTGCCAGGGGAAAGTGCAGAACTGGACCACAGTCAGCTCTCGAATGCAGATTATTTTGTGACAGCACAGCTTTTCTTGTGGCTGGGCCAACAGCAGAAATATTTTCCCACTGCCATTTATAAAAGATATTTTTTTGCTTTCTGTCTCAAATATTCATGAGTTTGAATTTTCAGTCATAAATAGAAAAGTTTGCATATTGGAGAAGCAATGTGTAGCTAATTACAGACCAATCCAGGCTTACTTTTTTGAGTTTTGTTTTGGTTTGGTTTTGTTTTCTTTTGTTTTGTTTGTTTGTTTAGGTGCTTTGGTGCTTTTTGTTTGTTTTGTTTATTTCAGGCATTTAGAGTAATTTCTGTCTGTATTAATGGGAGAAAGAAGACCTCAAAATATGGTGAATAAGAAGCAATAATTCTGCTCTTACACCAAAGCTGTATCTGTGTATTTATTCAGCTAAATTTGGCTTTCTCCTTATATGTCATTTTGTTTACAGTAAAAAAATTAAACCAAAAATTACCTGTAACCTTATACAGTTGGTGACCATATTAAAAATCTATTAATTAGCTGTATTAGTCAGCTAGCGGCCACCAGATACGAAGATTAAATAAGTCCCTGTTTTCCAAACAATGGATGATGGGACCCACTCCAATGGTGTCTCTATGAAGCTTCTTTTCCAGCTGCTCAAGCTGCATTCATTTAATCACTATTAGTAAATATAATATCTGTTGTTCTGACTTCTTTTGCTCATGAACTATGAATGTGAAAGGGAAAGGAATAAGAAATCCTAAATTTTCTGGTGATTCTTCTTTCCCAGTATCATCTTTATTTTTTAAAAAAAGTGTTCTGATTTGTCTTTTGTCTTGAAGTTCAGTATCTTCTCAGATACTTAAGAAACAACTTTCTTAGCAGCTTATCTTGGATATAAGGAATAACCAAAAAAAAAATAAAATACCAAAACCTCTCCTTACTGTACTTTTTGCTTCTCTAACGTTAAGTTTGATAAATATTAATCAAATACTTTGAGTCCAATACATGTTTAGTTGTTCTCATCCTATATTAGATCTTTGGGAAGCAGAAAAGTTTGTATTCTTCCCTCAGTGGAGTGAGAGCGTGCTTCCTCCATTAATTCAGGACATCAGTGGGACAATGAAGGAATTGCATCTTGGCAACTCACATTTCCTCTAGCCTCTGGATAAGGGATTTGAGTTTTGTGCTTGCTGCCAATCCTTTAACGATCTTACACACCCTATAATCACCCTAAAAATTTGGAATAAAAGGGGGGAAAAATGGACTGAAAGGGAAAAGAAAAATCCTGCGGGCTGCCTTAGCCAAATATCTTGGACTTGAGAGCTATTTGATTATTAGTCTAAGTATGGATAATCGGTGTAATGGTAAATAAAGAAATTATACACTGAAATGGAAAAATCACTTGGTAAAAGCCCAAAGAATTATTTCTTTTCTGGAAGCTAACATTCCCAGTGAAAGGCAAATGCTATTTCCCCCTCATTGTGTGTCAGTTCTTGAGGTGTTTCACTGCTATGTGTGTCTGTATTTTCATAGTACTCCAGTGCTGGGATTCCCCTGTGAAGTGTGGATTCAGAGTGTGCCAAAAATGTTGAGATGTACAGAAAAACTACATCTTCATTGTGCAGAGTTAGCAGAGCTTAAACTCAGCTCAGGTTTTTAATATTATCTTATCACCCACATATAACTGATTTCCCCTGGGTTTTTTTATTTTCTTTTTTTTTTGCTAAGTTTTGTCTTTTAAATTGTAGAATAAAATTTAAGAGATACTTTCATGCAGGCTTGTACTGCTAATCTTTTCACTGAGGATGCTGTGGTAGACTGAAGAGTGTTCACAAGAGACCAATTCACTGGAAGCCACTGGAAGAAGAGATGTTAACTAGAAAATTACAAACATATGTATGTATAGAAAACAGGGATTTGATCCAGCAGAATTTGCAATTGGGACAGGAAGATGCAATGACGAGTTTTGGCTATTTACAGCAGGCATGGCACAGGAGTGTTCAGACTTCATGTCACCTCTCTCAGTTATCTCTGTATTCAAGTTATAAAGGAAAGATCTTTGCCCCAAATAATTTACAGTCCAGAAATGAACAGAAAGAAGGAACAAAATTAGTAGACAATCATAAAACTATAGAATCATAGAATGATTTGGGTTAGAAGGGGCAAAATCAAACCTCTTCTGGTTCAACTCCTCTTCAGTAAGAGGGGACATCAACTACATTTGGTTGCTCAGAGCCTCAAAGAAGGTGTGAAGGAGATGGGTAGAGATAGATGAGGAAATGGGTTTGGAGAAATATGAGGAGAAATGAAGGAGATGTGGAAGAAGACATTACTGGGAATAAATCTGGAGAGCTACTCTCGGGGGAAGGTGCTCTGTGAAAGAGGAGGTGCAGCTCTGCAGGGACTGTGACCCATGGGTGACTCATGCCAGGGCAGGAACAGATATCTGCCCATGAGAGATTTAAAAAATTAAATAATTCCAATGCGTAAAACATTTAATATTATTTTATTTTAAAATATGCTTGACTGGATAAAGGTGCTTTGGTACAGGTAGGTATGGAATGAGGGCAGATTCACATTTCTTTCAATAAGCAAGTCAGGCACCAGTGTACGTCTCCCATATACAATAGTTCTGGGTGCATCCCTGTGATGCCAAGACCACACAGTTACTGATTCTAGAATCAGACTACTCTGATGTCATCTCAGTATTCCTCTGAATGTTCTACTCCATGTGATGTTACCATATTTCTAGTGATTTTCTCAACCTTAATGAAAGAGCTTAGGAGTAAGAGTTCACCTCAAGTTATCTGACAAGTATCTTCAGCTCAAAACTGGTTTTCTCTGTCTGATATAAACTATTGGACTTTGATAGTTCCCTTCTTACCTAGCCATGAAGTACAGTGAGCACAAAGGGCAGAGGTTCTTCCATCCCATAAATCAAGATCATAACCAGTACAAGAAATGTCCAACAACAAAGGTTTATTAAATTCTCTATGACCACATTGAGGTGTGTAATTTGACAGTGAAAAGCTGAAATGTATATTTATTTGTGGTAAAAAAAAGCAAGATATAACTCCACAAAGGGGCAGTAATTAATTATTATGTACTAGTAACAGTGTGTGATATACCAGGAGACAAATTCTTTGCTTTAATGAAATTGCTCTGTGTAGGCAAAGGTAAAAAGGCCAAGTCCTGCGTCTCAAACCTCTTTCATCTCCTCTGATTTGTGCAGCTTCTTGGTTCAAGAACCTACCAAGACTTGTTGCAGGATAAAAAAGAAAATGAGGTTTGAATAATGACAGAGATTTCCCAAGGGTGAGATCTGTAGGTGTAATTAAAAATCCAGTGACATCCTCCATGCAGTTAAATGTGAGTGGACAGCGGACTGAAGGACATTCCCATTGTGCACAGAGAGAGCAATCCTGAGTTGTCAGGAGTGAATGGAGCAGATGACCTCAGAGGCTTTTGCCATCTCTAATTTTAATATTTTCTAGAGCTGCTTAGAAATACAGAGACACACATTCAAATGATTCATGAGCTTTGTATACCCAAGGAATATTTTAAGTGTCATGACATCCTGTAATAGTCTTGGCGCAGAGCAACACAGAAAAAGCAAACCATCCTCTTGGCCTGAATTTGCCAGACAAGTCTCCGCTTTCTCCCCATTGATGAAAGTTGTCATTTCTCCTGTTCCTCCCAGTGTGTGTCACTGGCAGAGAGGAGGGAGAAGGAAAGAGGGGGCGGGGGAGAATTTTTTTAAAAAAGAAAACCTCAAATCCTAAAAGTCATCACAACAAACTTGCCACTGAGTGAAGTTGCTGTTTGGCTGAGCGTGGTGACTGCTGTGCTGTGACAGATCCTGTCAGGGAGGCACTGCCCCAGCTTGCAGGTGTAAGCATGACCTATCAAACTGAATGGGAGCTGACAGAAGGGATTTCTGCGACGTGAAACGGAGAGCTGACATGAAAACAGTGACGTGTGAGGGACTGAATCACCGCAAGCGCAACTGTCACAGATGATGTCCAGAGAAATGACAGGAGAATACTAACTTTACTTGATGTCAGTTTAGTTGTCCTTTGTGTTTGGAAGAGTAACTGCTAGGAAGGGAAAAAATTTTAAATCACACAGGGGGAAAAAAACCCAAAAAAACCAAACCAGCAAAAAATCCACATGTACATCCTTTTCAGCCCAACATGCAAAGAAATTTTTGTGTCTTCTTGCAGTCTTATTGGCATAAAGAATTCTATTTGCTGGATTTTTTTGACATGCCTTCTTCTGGCTACAATGGTATGTTTGTATGAACTATTTTAAGACAGAGATTTTATTTAGTCTTCTGACAACACCAAAGAAGACCTGCTTTGATAACTGCTATTGGTTAATTATTCCTGCTTCTACAAGGATGAAATCAGTTACTTTTTCACAGGAAGGAGCGAATATTTTTAATATTTTCTGTGTACAAAAATTAAAACTATGCCCTAGGATGTCTAAAGTTTGTGTCACAATGTGTCTGCACTTAAAAACTCTTCATATCTATTCCTCCACCTGACATGCTTTTGTGTAGCTCATCAACTCTCTGGGTCAGGAGCAATCTCTTCCTTGCACTTTTTTAAGTGCAATAAAATCTCATATAAAACAGACACATCCAGATATGTTTCATGGAGACAGTTTCATTGTAAATCAGTAATGGCTTTATTGTGTTGAAATTGCAATAAATACATAAAATTTTTGGAGTTGTTATGGATTATTCAGTACTAGACATGACCAGGAGTGATGATGCTGGACCAATGCAAAAGACACCATGGTTCAAGAGAATGGAGACTAATCATGACCTTACTACTGCCTCTGCCTGTGCCAGGTCGGATGACAGGATTGGCATGAAGGCAGTGAGGTGTAAGGGTAGTCCTTGAGGGAGGAAATAAGGCTCCCACTTCTCCCATACTTCTGGTTTTAACTGGAACACCAAATATGTTTCTCCAAGCTCTAAAGCAAAGTGGATTCCAGAGTCTTTCTTTTCTCTGTGACCAGACTGCCCTGAATTAAATCCAATCTCATATTCTTCCTTCTTTCTGAGCAAGCAGACATCCCTTAGGAAAAATTACAAATGATGAGTGAAAATACAGACTGGAGAGACCCCCAAATGGTAAATTGCTTATTCTGCTGCCTTAGTGATTTGATATGGTTTTAAAAAGGAACAAATAAAGAGACAAAAATCCCAAAATTCAAACAACTTGAATTGGGTCTGATTCACATGAAAAAAGAGCAGAGGCTATTAGAATTAATATAATCAAATGAGGACAGAAATAGATTTTCAAGGCCAGGTTGGACAGGGCACCGAGCAGCCTTGTCTAGTGGAAGATGTCCCTGCCCATGGCAGGGGGTTTTGAACAAGATGGTCTTTAAGATCCCTTCCAATGCAAACCCTTCTGTGATTCTATGGATGGGGAATAATAACCAGAAGTTGTTTTCTCTGATACTGGGTAAGCCCCTTTTTTTTCCTCCACCTGCACTCCACTGGATATCAGCTGCTTGAGGCAGAGATTCATTTTCCTTGTGAGTCAGATTCCAAGTCTAGAGAAGTCTGTAGGAGTATTTCCATCGGCATCTCAGGGCTCTGGATCAGCCCATCGGCAACCATGCCATGTCTTGTTCAGCTGGGGCACAATTGCGTTTGAAGCCTTCAAATGCTTCACGTTGTAAATAGTCAACATCTCATCAAATTAATTCAATTGGCTATCAAATTAGATCTGATCAAAGCCTGGAATGTTTGTTTATAAACATTGCCTCCTTATTTCCGTTTGTTTTAATTGAGGGAGGGAAAAAGTCAAAATTTCAGAAATGTCTTAGAATATGGAATTAGGGAAGCATTTCTTTTTGGAAAAATTAAAACAACCTTATTAAAACTCCATATATATATATACATATAACCTGAAACGCCTTTTTTTCATGTGAATGACATACTGAAGTAAAACAGACAAAAATATTAAATCATTATTAAATTTGAAACTATTGAAACAGTGTCAAATTATTCTCGATGTGCTGGATTATTTTGTTGAGTTACTGTTCAACAACAGCATGGTAGAATTCAGTGAAACCTCCTTTTTCTGACAGAAAACAATTTTATCCAAAACCAATTGAGTCTTTTCTAACACAAATTAATTCTGATCATGGAAGAAATCACATAATAAATAGTACATGTGATCAAAGGTCTAACAAATTGCTCAGAAATGCTGAGATTATATGATAGATTTTCTTTCTTTGGGGATCATATGCAGATATGGCATGAGCCACAATATGATAAAAGACTTGGAAGAAAGGAACTACCTGTAAACATTTCCCATTCATTATCTTGAGTTTCTGCTACTGTGTGACAAATCATTAGTTGTAGTGTAAGGCAAGCTTTAAAAATGTAATTACTTAATCATGCAGTTAGTTCCCCATCAATCCTACCAGCACTTGTTCTTAACTAGCTTTAAAGAACAAAATTAGGAGTAATTTGTAAGCAAAAGTAATTGAGGAAAGGCTGATATTGCCAAGGTGTTGACAGCACTGCACATGGTGTTGTTTCTTTTAATTCCCCAGCAAAGCAGTGGTCTGCAAACTTTGCTGAAAAGCACTGCTGGTTGGTGGAGCCTTAAAACACATCCCAGTGTCCAAGCACTGAGGTCAGGAATGGGAATTTTCCTCATTTTGTGTCCCTACCTTCATGGGAGGCAGAAAGGAGGCATGGGATGAAGAGAGAATAGGTCCATGAGACCTGGATGTTAGGCTTATAATTAAACCTGTTTGATTTTCAGAGAACTTAATATCAGGAGCAGCACTGACCCAGAAAAGGGAAAGCATATGTTGAGAGCAAGAAGAATCAGAGCTTGTAGTCAGGGAATGTTATATTTCATGAAACTCCAGGGGATCTAAAGTAGGGTAAAGTAGAAATGGGTGGTGAAGGGAAACTTTTTAATGTGATCTATTTCATTAGAGAGTGTAGATTCATCAAAGCTTGAACTGTCACAAGGAAAAAATTACTTTTAACTCTTTTTCCACCTGTGAAAATTCTGAAAAATTATTTGAAATTATTTAAGTGTCTGGTCTGGTCATTTTCAAGGATGAAAATGTCTAGTGCCCTGATTTTCATCAACTTCTGAACCACTGTATCTGTGTGTATCAAAAATAGTAGCCAGAAGGACCAGTGAAGAGATTGTCCCACTGTGCTGGGCACAGGTGAGGCCACACCTGTAGTTCCGGGTCCAGTTTTGGGCCCCTCACTTCAAGAAAGACATTGATGTGCTGGAGAGAATTCAGAGAAGGTAAAAGACCTGGGGAAGGGGCTGGAAAGTGAGTCCTATAAGGAGGAGCTGCGGGAGCTGGGGTGGGCTCTGTCTGGAGAAGCAGCTCCAGAGGAGGTTCAGGTTGGGCATCAGGCAGAATTTCTTCACTGAAAGAGCTGTCAGGCATTGGAAGGGGCTGCCCAGGGAGGTGGTGGAGTCCCCATCCCTGGAGGTGTTCAAGGAGTGACTGGATGACTCAGTGCCCTGGGCTGGGTGAAAAGGTGTGGATTGGTCGCAGGTTGGACTCGACGACATGGGAGATCTTTTCCAACCTAAATGATTCTGTGATTCTGTGGTGTTCATTATATCACCTATCTATCTATCTATCTATCTATCTATCTATCTATCTATCTATCCACCTACCTATCCAGTGCAATCCCAAAATAGTCAAAACAAAAATTAATACTTTAAGAACTATAAATTCAATTAGTTTTGGCACCCTTGTTCTTGAAAGAAACAATGGAGCTGGCTGGAAACCAGTCTAACTGTTCTGAAAGGAAGTCACTTTAAAAAAAATAAATTTATGAAATCAAATAGGAGAATTAAAACTTATTTTATTTCTGGGGAAAATAAAACCCACAGATAACTTTGTTACCAAGGTCTTCTCTTCTTGGATTGATTAAGTTTCTTTGCAGGATGCTGCACATGGAGGTAGATTGTTCAGGGAGATTCCTCTACACCCACCTTGTATGGTATGGAGGAGAGGAAGACTGGGGATAGCTAATTCAAATGGCAAGAAACCAAGGAATTTTC
Source organism: Campylorhamphus procurvoides (assembly GCA_013396655.1). Lineage (NCBI taxonomy): Eukaryota > Metazoa > Chordata > Aves > Passeriformes > Dendrocolaptidae > Campylorhamphus > Campylorhamphus procurvoides. Next base: position 761,278 of record WBMV01004154.1, on the reverse strand, counting down.
CAGAGGAAACTTGCCTGCTTTTTATCAAATAGTTCATGAAAACTAGTGTAAAGATGTATCTCTTTGGTAAATTGGTATTTCTTTTAGGGAAATTTGGTCCTAATTTTGGAGGAGGAGGTGTTGGATCAGTTTTCACTCTTTGGCAGCAGCTAGAAAGGCATGATGAAATCAGGAAAGAAGGAAATTAAGAGTTTTCGGATACTCTTAATGATCTATGCCCTCACAAGTGCTTGCAGAGATACAATGGAAAAGAGTGTTTTTTCAGAAAAGAGAATCCTTCTGGTTCAGGGTGAGGGGTGGAGAAGGGTATTCAAAGGGAATGTGATCTGAGGAAGAAAGTGGAAATGGCTTGTGAAGGTTAAAGATCATTGCATAAGGTGTCTCTACCCCAGCTTAACTGAAACTAATTAAGTGTGATTGCAGCACATTTCTTTTCAATAATTGTGCCTGTGGGTTTATTTAGAACATAATGTTGAAGGATCTCTAAAGGCACAGTCCTCGTGACATCTGATCTGATCACAGCATGTTTGTGTTAGCCCTCTCTTGTCTTCAGCAAGGGATGAGAGATTTAATAAGAACCATGCACTCAGCTCATCTTAACAACTTCTAAATCACTTCAAACTCCTTCTATTACAAATCCTGCCTTTATACCATATACTTGTCTTGCCTGTGAGTTGCAAATAGGGAGGGAAAAGAAGGAAAGTTACTTTGACAGGACAAGGGGGAACGGCTTCAAACTGTAAGAGGGTAGATTTAGATGAGATATCAGGTAGAAATTCTTCCCTGTGAAGGTGGTGAGGCCCTGGCACAAGTTGTCGAGAGAAGCTGTGGCTGACCCATCCCTGGAAGTGTCCAAGGCCAGGTTGGAGGGGGCTTGGAGTAACCTGAGCTAGTGGAAGGAATCCCTGTCCATGGGATTTGAACTAGTTGGTCTTTGAGTTCCTTTGCAATCCAAACCATTCTGTGATTCTGTGAAATACTGCACACTCACAGCTGCAATGTGCTGCTTTGCATCACGGCAGTTCAAAGTGATGGAGAGAATCATGCCAAGCAGTGCACTCAGATAATTGAACTTCTCCTTTTCCTTAGGGACATTTTATGGGTGGACCATGATTTTCATTTGTTTTAGCCAGCGGGTATTTCAGCAACAGAAACAATATTTGCCTGTAGGGTTTTTGCACAGATCAGGGTGTGAATAGTGTTTTTTCTTGTGATCAGGTGAATGAAGATAAGCTTATATTGTCTTTTTTTTTTTAAGACAAAAGCAAAATCTCCCGGTTCAGTCCTTGAGTCGGTGCCATATTACTCAGAATTTGTCTGGGAGGTCTATAGCACTGTTACTGAAGCTCTGGATGAAAAGTGAAAGAATACCACCAACTTGTTAAATGTATATTAGATGATGGCTCTGAATGCTGCTAAAAAAGCAGTTGCTGGTGCCCTTTAGCCCCTTTGGCTTCTTCAGGAACAATTTGTGGAGAAACCAAATACTGGCCAGTTTTCCAACAACCTTTTTGAGGGAAATAGGACTGTGGCAGATAAGAGCTGCTGTGATACAGCTGTCACAGAATCACAGGATGGTTTGTGTTGAAAGGGCCCTCTGGAGATCATCCAGTCCAACCTCCCTGCTAAAGCAGGTTCACCTGGAGCAGGTTGCACAGGACTCTGTCCAGGTAGGAATACTCCAGAGAAGGAGACTCCATGACCTGTTTGGTTCGCCTGTTCCAGTGATCTATCACCCTCACAGTAAAGAACTTTTTCCTCATATTCAGGGGGAACTTCCTGTATCCTTTCACTGGGCACCATGGAAAAGAGCCTGGCCTTTAATTCTTGGTCTGACTCAGATTAGTATTAAAAATTATTGATTTAATCCCTTTTTCTTGTTAGATAGATAAATACTGAATGCCTAGATCTAACGTTTTCAGGTTTGACTTTTTTTTGTACTTGTAGATAAGAACTGGGACCTCCTGAGAACTCCTTATCTTTCTCCCTATAAAGACTGGTGTTAGGAAGAGACGAGTCACTGTCTCCAGGGATCTCTTTTCTTTGACCCAAGTGCTGAGCTGAGACTCAGGCAAATAACACCTAAACATCTAAATGGGATGAGAAGAAATATATTTGTCGTGTGTCTCCTAATTTTGCCTTGATGTATATTTGTAAAATCAAACAAATTTTTCAAACATCCTTTCTCGTGGCTCATTCTGCAGCACTAACATTTTGTATTCAGTAACATACATGACATTTGAGGAAAGATGATCCAACTTCACACACCCAAAACCTTGGATAAAGGCGAAATGAACCATCCCTACAGAAACCCTTTGCTCCTGATGAGCTCTCACCCCGGAATCTACACCTTCTAACCTCTGCCTGGAAGGATGGGTCTTGTTTAACAACTGCATAATGTGATGGTACTGTGTATTTAATAAAAGTACTGAAACTGCTTCACAGTTCCACAGATTCACTTGCTGAACATGTCATGAGGCAAAATTTTATAGGCATTGTAAAATCTTTTTACCACACACAGCTGCATTACCCAAAATTACTCAAATCTGCAGGGCATCTGAAAGACACACTACAGCAATAATAGGCTTTGCTGCTTAAAAAGTGATTATGACTAATGCACAAAAACAATTATCACCAAGCTTAATTGCAAAGAATTAAGTACAGAAAATATGTATATATATAAGTATGCACACACATGCACATATATGTACATATACATCATATTCCATATCTTGTTTCTTACTAGAAAAGGGTAAATGAAAGTAAAGATGAGGGCAATGTGGGTAATTCTGGAGGGGAAAATAAAGGCAAAAATACAAAACAAAAAGTAACCTCACAAAAAACAGATAGGGTTTATTCAACAGAAGATATGGAAGTCAGCCAGAAAGCACAGACAGTGATCTGAATGTTAAGGGTGAAGAATGGTTACAATTGAGTTGCGTATGAGAAAGATATGAAGCCATTACAGACCATCCAAAGGAGGGAAATGAGGATGGTGACGAGCCTTGAAGGTAAGTGTATGAGGAGCAACTGAGGGCAGTTGGTGTGTTCAGCTGGAGAAGAGGAGACTGAGGTGAGACCTCATTGCAGGAACAACTTCCTCGTGAGGGGCAGGGTAGGGGCAGGCACTGATCTCTGCTCTGTGGGGACCAGGGACAGCACCCAGGGAATGGCTGGAGTTGTGTCAGGGCAGGGTTACGTTGGAGATTAGAAAGAGGTTCTTCCCCCAGAGGGTGGTGGGCACTGAACAGACTCCCCAGGGCAGTGGGCACAGCCCCAAGGCTGCCAAGGAGTGTTTGGATGATCCTCTCAGGCACCTGGTGTGACTCTTGGGGTGTCTTGTGCAGGGCTGGGAGTTGGACTTGATGATCCTTGTGTGTCCCTTCCAACTCAGCACATTCTGTGATTCTGTGTGAGTTAGAGCCAATTGTCCAAATGTCCTCGGGAGTGAACTGCAATGGATCTTCAGGTGAACACTGCAAAACAGGAAAAATCTTACATTGTATGTATTTCTTGCATATGTCTTGCCATCTTCCAGAAACATAAGTCTTAAAAGACTTTATAAGCCAGAATTGCAATCTGTGTTTTTATTTATTCCCATCCCTGGGTGTGTTCAAGACCATATTGGATGGGGCCTGGAACAGCCAGGTCTAGTGGAAGATGTCCCTGCTCATGGCAGGGGGTCTGGAACAAGATAATCTTTAAGGTGCCATTCCACACCTGTCTCCTGCCCACTCCCACCATATTGAGTCAGTGCAGTGTCTTGTATAAAGTCTTCTTATAATACAGCAGAACAGGTACAAACTATTTTATTAGAATCATTGTATTGTTATTTATTCTTCAGCTTCCAGCTGGTGGTGGTCCTTAAAGAAGGAGAGTTGTGATTAAAGCAGAAATAATTAGGAAAAATGAGCTAAACTCTCAACTGTTGATGGCTTCATTGACTTCAACAAAATTAGGTCAACTGATGTCAATTGGGGGCCCCACCAGCTGAGTTAGCTCCTCCTTCTGCTTCAGGCTTTTGCTGTGACCTTCAGTAATTACACCATACAGCAGGCACACAAGTGGAGTAACTAAGTTGTCTAAAACGAGGTGGATAAAAAACACAATTATTATTAGTACTGAGAATTGCAGCAAGGCAATATTTGTAGTGTGGAATCAGATGTGGATTGGATGATGCCTGGGAACACTCTGCTGTGCTGGCAAGGCTCTGTCAAACAACCCTCTCACCCCTGGCTGTGGATCACTGTGTTAACAACTATGTCAAGGCTTCCTTGATTGTGCTGCTACAGATGAGTTGTTTGATGCAGCTTTATCTTCGAATTAGTAAACCTGCAACAGCAGGTCAGTGGCACAATATGTCCCCCCCCATTAAATTGTTAGTGTAGCCACTGGATTGTGTTCATATGAAAAAACTCACATGAATGATTTGGGCAACAACATTGCAACACTTCCCTCCAGTAGTTTGGCTTTGAGTATGATAGTGACTGGCTGTATGGATAAAAACACTGCTGTGCCAGCTACTCTGCCTCTCAGAATTGTCTCTGGCTCTGTTTAAATATTCAGCCCATGAGGCTGAAGAAGTCCAATGTACCTCTGTGGTATTTATTTACCTCTACTCAAATATCTCTTGCTGAAAACTGAAGTTCTTGAATTTATTATGGACACAAAAATTACGTACTGACATGAAGATCAGTAAAAATCTGTTTGGATGCTCTACGGGTATAGATTGTTTTGACTGGATTTATTCTTTTTTTTTTTAAATTATTAGAATGTCAAAAATTTGGGGCCCATAATGGAATATTTATATTTTTAAAAGATTAATTTAATCTCAAATGTAGGCATGTGGCATTAACTCAACAGCTGCTACACTGAAAGACAAACTCCTTCAGAAAAAAAATTTAGCCCACATTTCTTAGATGTTTCTCTCCAGATGGGACAGATTTCCTTCTGGATGTGCTCATCCTCCTCTATCAACCATTAAGGGAGCCCATATGACTTGCTTGGAATGTATGCCTAGCATTTTAATGATAAAGTTAAGGAATGACTCACACTCACAGGCTTGGGATTTCCTGAAGGAGGTTAGGACTTCCAAAGTCCCGCAAAAATTAAAGGGAATTAGATGTTTGAAACCAAACTTTGGCAAGATCCAGGCTGGGTCTCCTAGAGAAATAATAAAGGGTTTTCTGATTTTTTTTTTCCCATCAAAAATGGAAAACACAGCAACCTTTGAGTAAAATACAGGATTACCTTGATGCACTTCAGTCAGGACCCCACATGGAAAACTACCTAAATTTACCAGTAAAGCAGAACAAGAATCATTTGCCTTGTTTTATATTCAGTGGTCCAATTTTTGGAAGCATCAGAGGACTCCACTGTTTGAATAGGAATCATCTTTCAAAATAAGCCCACTGGAAAGAATTAAGTAGATACACAAATTATTTTTATCCTTTAATTTCTGCCATATCACTTCTGTAATAACTTGCCCAGATTACAGTGTTACTTCTGAGAACTCCATCACCATATTTACAGGAGGAGAGCTTGAGGTTTTCAGATATAACCCAGGACTCCACATAACTATGTGCTAAGCAAACATGGAAGAGAGAAACAGGCCCTACTATTACATGACAGTCTTGTTAGCTAGAACTTTTGAGGGATATTTTAAATATTGAAATTCAGCTGTATGAAAACCAGAGAAAAAATTGTGTAAACCTTTGGAAATTTAAAGTGATGTCTTTATTATTTTTATAGAATTTGAAACATATCTGTATGAGCTTTTTCATCTTCATGTTTATGTTATACTGGAAAAATTAATTCTATGTTTTTACTGGTGATAAACTGGTGCTTTCTTGTTGCAAATCTGGTGTCTTAAAAATTTGAGAAAATGTCAGCAGAAAAGATCTGATATTTTACTTAAAGGCTTCTGTGTTTTGAATTTCTGATGAAAAAAATCAAGAAAAAATTTATTAGCTCTCTAGGAGAACATCTGTTTGTGATTGACTTAAGTCATTAGTCTGGTGTTTTGTTTTGGTGGGGTTTTTCTCTTCAGAACCAATCTTCAAGCTTGTTTCTATCTTTTCTAATAAAAATCTCCAGTTTTCCTCTATCAGCTCTGAAGAGACCAAAGTGCTCCGTTTTCATGAGGGGGAGAAAATAGCAGTGATTTAGTTGAGCTCCACACCTCTCAATAGAAAACAGAGATTTTTTATGGAAAGCGGCCACAGCTGCACATAACAACATGCATTAGTGCATCTTGCAGGGAAATGAAATCGAACAGCAAGACACGATCATAAGCCTATCTTGGAGTGTAGTCAATTTGTCCAGTAAATATTGTGGCATTAACAGTTTTATTTGTTGATCATTTCTGATGTTAATGGTAATGGGCCCCTTTGGTATTGGGATATTTATGTCTGACAGCGTGGCGCAATTTACATTAATAAGACTCATTAATTTCAGATGGTTTCTACTATGGAGGAAGGAAATATTAGAAGTGTTTTCTGAGGGGTTTTTTTTCAACATTACTCTCTCTCTCCACACAGCACAGAGCCACTATGCTACATGGTTGTACAACAGTGAATGCTCCCTTGTTGTTGCTATTAATGATTTCCTTGCCTGCCAAAGATGAGGGTGGATGGCTGTCTCTTGGAGGAGTTATCTTGCTTCTACATATTCCTTAGACTTTTCTTTCTTTCCCTTTTTTGTGTTTCTCTTCTTTCCCCATTTATTTTGTTTTCATTTTGTCTTTTTTTTTAATGTTTCTTTGTTTGGTTTGTTCATTGTTTTTGTTTTTGTTTTTTTGTCTCTGTGGAACTCATAATCTCAAACAAAACCAAAAAGAATTTTTGTTTCATTCTCCCATATCCTATATCCTCTTCGCTTCCATGATGATGCCAATCCTGGCCATCAGTTAAAATCTGGATGCTAAAATTAATTACAACTTTGTGGGAGGATCTATAACAGAAATGACAATTCCTTCCTTGAAAATGGTACGAATGACTCAGTTCTTTCCTGTGTTCAATTTTTATAACAGGAAATAGAAAACTAATTACTGGTTATTAAGGGCTTTCTAAATCTTCCTCTCTTTTATTAGTTAGACAATGAACAGTTACTTCATATAAGATGGGAAAAGTCAAAGCAAATAATTTATTGGGACTGATTTCCATAATGGGTTTTCAGGCACAGACTCACGGCACTGGCAGCTGACATGAGTGCCACTGTCCTGCCTTAGCTTCAAAATGTTTTCTATTCTTCCTGAAAAGGGAAAATTCAGTATTTTAGCTCTTTAAAACTGAGACAAAAGTACACTGACTCACAGTGTTTAATTCCACAATGTGAAGATTCTGGTTACATTTGGGCTGATTTTTTTTTTTCCACTATCTTATTTTATTTTGCAGTCTCTGAAAAAAAATACATTTCAAGACTGTGCTTTTTCAAGGAACACAGAAAACATGAGGCTTTCTTAAGGAAACTAATCTAACCTATTAATTGTATAGGTAAAGCTGAGGAGCAGGGCTTTGGGATTACAACATGAGGTTTTAATACTGGGGAAAAAAGGAAACACTGAGGGTTTCGTTCAGATCCCACTGAAGAAATAGAGTTGGGTCGATGTTCAGCCTGCAGAAGAGAAGGGCTCACAGAAATCTTAGAGCCCCTTTAAGTACCTAAAGGTGCTCCAAGAGACCTGGAGAGAGACTTTAGACAAGGATATGAGGTGACAGGACAGGGGGGAATGGCTTCAGACTGATCGAGGGCAAGGTTAGACTAGAGATTAGGAATAAGTTCTTGGCTGTGAGGGTGGGGAGGCCCTAGCACAGGTTGCCCAGAGAAGTTGTGGCTACCTCACCCCTGAAAGTGTCCACGGCCAGGATCTTACAATGGTTTGGGTTAGAAGAGACTTTAAAGATCACCTTATTCCATCCCCCCACCATCGGCAGGGACACCTTCCAGTAGCCCAGGTTGCTCCAAGCCCTGTCCAACCTGGCCTTGAACTCTTCCAGAGATGGGGCAGCCACAGCTTCTCTGGGCACCTTGTGCCAGGACCTCACTATCCTCATATACTTCATACATTTTCATATACTCTCCAAGCATTTCTAACAACCTTCTTTTTCTGTCAGTTCTTCCTTTAATGATTGAATAGAGAGATCAGTTTTGATGAGCACAAATAGTACTGCACAGAATTCCCCCTTTTTCATTACTTGTTGACAGTTTCATTATTTCTGTTGAAATGAACCGGAAGCGTAAATTCACACTCTTCCCTTTTGTCTCACCACGGGCAGATGTTTAACAGCAGTGGGAAAAATAACTGTCTCCCCATTTCCCTGGAGCAAACCAAAATTGCTATGCCTGGAGCTGAGTGAGATTTCAGGGGCAAGCTGAGAAATGTACATTTCTCGTGATGATCATGATTAAACTTTCCTCTTTGTGTGTTCACGTCCTTCATTTCCATCAAAGACCAGGGTGGCTCTGTCTTTAATACAAACTCCCCCTTGGTGGGTGCTAAAGCTGCTAACAAAAAATGCAATAAAACAATAAAGGGAAATATAAAATAAAAATAACAATGCAATGGAACAAGTTTACTATGCCGAATTAATGTCCTTATGGTACTATCATATTGAGAATCCTTTTCATATTTACATGGTGACTGCAGAGAAATACAGACAAGTTTTGCTTTCACCCATTGTCCCACCTGCTTCACAACCATACAGTTGTCTTGTAGACGAACAGCTTGTGGGTGTCACCTACTAGTGCCCCAAGATACAACTCTACTAATTCACTCAGCAATATCAGGTTATTCCTATGCAGGCAGGGGGATGTGCAGATCAAGAGCTGACTTACCAAGGAGAACTTGAGAGTGCTGGTGGGGGAGAGGTTGGACATGGCCCCATGAGCTCTTCCAGCCCAGAAACCCCCCATGTCCTGGGCTCACCCCACAGTGTGGGCAGCAAGAGAGCGGGAGATAATGCCCCTCTGCCCCCTCAGGTGAGACCCCACCTGCAGAGCTGCCTCCAGCCCTGGGAACAACAGCATAAAGACCTGGAGCTGCTGGAGCGAGTCCAGAGGAGGCCACAGAGATGCTGCAGGGCTGGAGCTCCTCTGCTATGACGAAAGACTGAGAGAATTGGGATCATTCATCCTGGAAAAGAGAAGGCTTTAGGGTGACCTAATTGAAGCCTTTCAGCATCTGAATGGAGCCTTCAGGAAAGATGGAAAGAGACTATTTACAATAGCATGGAGTGACAAGACAAGGGGGAATGGCTTCAAACTGGCAGAGAGTAGATTTAGATTGGATATTAGGAAGAAATTCTGCACTGTGAGGATGGAGAGGCCTCAGCAAAGGTTGCCCAGAGAAGTGGCTGTCCCATCCCTGGAAGTGTCCAAGGTCAGGTAGGAAGGACTTTGAGCAACCTGGTCTAATAAAAAGGTATCCCTCCCAACAGTAGGGTAGGTTGGAACTGATGATCTTTAGGGTTCCTTCCAACCCAGGTCTTTCTGTGATTCTATGGAATTAAACTGTATACAGATCTGAGCCATTTCTACTTTGGTTCTGTCACAGATCACAGAACCATTTTGGTTGGAAAAGACCTCTGCAATCATTGAGTCCAGCCTTTGACCCAACACCACCATGTCAACTGGACCAGAGCACTTAGTGCCACATCCAGTCGTTTCTTCAGCACCTTCAAGGACAGTGACTCTGCCACCTCCCTGGGCAGCCCCTTCCAATGTCTAATCATCCTTTCTGAAGAAATTCTTCCTCACATCCAAATTAAACCTCCCTTGGTGCAGTTTAAAACTGTGTCACATCATCCTGTCACTGGTTGTCTGGAAGAAGAGGCCAATTCCCACTTGGCTACACCCTCCTTTCAGGGAGTTGTAAAGAGCAATGAGCCTCTTCTACTCCAGGCTAAATACCCCCACCTCTCTCAGCTGCTTCTCATCAGACTTGTGTTCCAGCCCTCAGGTACTGGAGTTCACTCTGCACTTTTTCAAAGATTTCCATGGGTGTCTTGGGGTGAAAATGGACAAGAAGCATTTCCAATAGAAAATTGAGATTCATCATCTCTACTTTGATGAATAACAATGATACGGACTGCTCATTCATATACACCAGCCAAGATGCATTCAGAGCCATCTTAACTGTTGATGCCACTGTGACTGGTATTTAATGCAAATTCCGGGGAGTCTGATCCTAAAGGTCATTTGAACAAAGAAGCTTTGAGATTTTTGGTTCCAGAAAATTGTATCCAAATCTGCCAAAACACATTATGGAATTTCATGCACAATACAAGTGAAATATTTGTCCTATCAGTCCCGAGTTTAACACACTTCACAATCAGTTCTGGTGAATTGTGCATTCTTTGAAGTCCCCTTGATTATTTCTTCAAGTAATTTCAACCCTTAGCACAAATCTTAAGCAATATTGGTTTTGTGTCCTTGATCAAAGTCTTCTCAATTCATCCTTAAACTTGTAGATCCTACTCATCCTCCCTCTTCTCCTCTGTCACTATTTGCCATCAGACCAAATCTAGTTGGGGTAACAGGATGTTTTTATCCACTTCAGCACATTTCAACCTGCAGTTTGTGGTGTGTAAATATGATTTAGAGTGATTTAAGTTCAATCCACAAGTTTTCTGCCCTCCCAGACTTCTGGATTTCTATGTCTAGATTATAGATTTTACTCAGCCACTGAAGTGCAGAGATCTGCCAACAATATTGTCCATGAATATGTTTAAAATTTGGAGGTTTTTGGAGAGTCTCAGTGAGTTAGGAGCATAATATTGTACTTTGACTCTCTACCATGGCACCTGGCATTTATTCAGATGTTTTGCTGCACCTGCATTCTAGAGAGGGTTAAGAATTTGGCTCAGGAGCTGGAAGAATCAATTTCCTGTAAAATCAGTGAACAGAGAGGAAACTGAGGTGTGTTCTGTGTCACTGACACTCTTTCTGCTTATTCAGTAAAAACCTATTGGCCTTGACATTCACAGTTATGTCTGAATTTTGTCATTATTTGTGGATTTAAGCTTTTCTGTTATCAAGTTACAGAGAGGTAATACTATTTGACATCACCTCGAAATCAAGAGCAGAAGGACAACCCTGGAAGTGTTCAAGGCCGGGTTGGATGGGGCTTGGAGGAACCTGTGCTAGTGGAAGGTGTCTCTGCCTATAGCAGGGAGTTGGAACAAGATGATCTTCAAGGTCCCTTCCAACCTAAATCATTCTGCGGTTCTACAGTTCTAATATGCCAATATCCTTGAACAAATCTAATTGATCAAAGGACACACCTTAAGACAATCTATTTGTTTAAGGGTAGATTCCTCACCTATGAAAAATAAAACCTAATTTTAACTGTATTCTCCAGTCAAATGCTACTAATACTTGAAAGTGAGGTTGATTGTGGGTGAAGAAGAAATAGAGAATTGTTTTTCACTTTTTAAGATAGACATAGCTAAGAATTGTACCAGATTTATTCCCAGTATAAGAATCTACTATTCTTTCTTTACAATTTTGTCAAAACTGAGCCATTTGGCTAGGAAAATTCTTAGTCCAGATTTTACCTCCAGTCATTTAATTTTTGGTTTTCTCTTTTTTCTTTTGCTTTTTTTTTTTTTGAGTGTTGGTGGGTTTTATATTCTTTTTATCTTCTTTTTTTCTTTTTTTTTTGCCTTTGAACTTTTTCTACTAAAAGATCTTACTATTTCAAAGGACAAACTCAAAGAATCATCAAGACATAGTTAGTCCTGCTTGAGGAATCACTTAAAACAAGATCAGGGATGTTGTTCATGTGAAACCTTCCCAGATTTGGTCAAACTAGAAGCTTTTGGAAACTGCTCAGTAATAAGACAGTGCAATTATCCAGTGGTTTAGTCTGAACTCAGCATGACTCAGCCCCTCACGTCTCCTAGAACACTGTAGATCCTTGTCTACTTTTCTAAGCTCCTTGGTCTCAGAGCTGGGCAACTTGGGCTTGGAAGTCTGTAAAGTACATGGAGACAAGGGAAAACCTCATGAGCAGCTTAGCAGGGGGCTTTTGATGTGGTAGCAGAGAGTAAGAGCCAACTCTTGCTGTTAACTGCCTCTGTCAATGGGAGCTGGGGTTTGAATCCTGTGCATAGATTTGTGCTGGCAGAGTGCAGATCAGAGGAATTAAAAAGAAACTGCAAAATCCATTAAAAAATGTATAGTGGAGAAATATGAGTCCATTTTTGCTGCTGCTTAGGTGGTTACCTGGCCTGAGAAACAACATAAGTTGTTTCCTATGGAAACCAGCCTTCAACATGCTGTTGGAACAAGTCCAGAGGAGGCCACAAAGATGTTTGGAAGGCTTGAGCACCTCTGCTATGGAGTGAAGGCTGAGAGAGCTGTGTTTGTTCAGCTTGGAGAAGAGAAGGCTCTGGGGAAACCTTATAGCCACTTCCAGTGCATAAAGGGTCCCTAAGAATGATGGAGAAGAACTTTGAACAAGAACATGGACTGATAGGACAAGGGGGAATGGTTTTAAGCTGAAAGAGGAGAGATTTATATTAAACATTAAAGAAATTCTTGGCCCTGAAGGTGGTGAGACCCTGGAACAGGTTGCCAGAGAAGCTGTGGCTGCTCCGTCCCTGGAACTGTCCAAGGCCAGGTTGGATGGGGCTTGGAGCAACCTGGGATAGTGGAAGGTGTCCCTGCCCAGGGCAGGGGGAGTGGAACAAGATAACCTTTAAGGTCTCTTCCAACCCAAAACCAAATATTCTGAGGTTTGATGATTCTATGCTATCAGATCATTAAAAAATATCTTAATGAGTAGACACATGCTAACAAGCTTCATCCTGGAACTGTCAAGATTTTTCATATCTAGCATTTTTTAAAGATTCTATCTGCCACTCTCACATGCCAAGCGAGCCCAGCAACTCCTGGTCATAGTTCTGAGTCTATCCATTCCAATTTCAAAGAGGGACTTGACTACCAGGCTTCTCATAGTGCCCTAAAAAACCTTTTTTCTTCAAGAAAACTGAGGAAAAGGAAATAAATTAATTGTAACCACTGCCAATGCCAATTATCCAGATCATGTTACATGTAAGTATTTCTTTACCCATCCAAACAGTAACACAGACAGCTGTTTACAGAAGTCACCTTCTGAAAGGTGCTTGTGTCCTTGAGGAGAGCACCAGGATGTTTCTGTGATGTGTGACAGCTGCGTTTGCAGTTGTTCCTCCATATCTGGACATATTCCCTAACTGGATTTGCTGTTAGTTCTCTGCTGAAAACAAGGTTCCCATTCTCAGCGGTGACACAGCTTGAAATAAATCTACATCACTTGAAGAAAAAAAAAAAAGAAAAAAAAAGGAAAAAAGCCACCGTTAAGAGTAAATTAAAGCAGATACATGGTCTTTGATCAAGTTACGAGCAGGCAGAAGTGTTAATATAGTGGAGCATTTTCACAGCGGAAATGAATTACACCATAGGCTCTGCAACTGTAAAGACGAGCGGAAATTGTAACAAAAAAAATATCAACGACTGAGTCTAAACTGTGAAGGATGTTGGCAAATATCCAGGAAAAGGTATGGTTGGTGCCAAGCTGCATAAAAGAATGTTTTAACAGTCGCTCCAATTGCTATAACTGCCTCTTTCTCTTTCTTTTTTTTTCCTTTTTTTTTTCTTTTTCCCTTTTTTCTTTTTCTTTTAGTTGTTTTTCCTATTGTAACTAATCCCATTAAATAAGGCCCATTGTCTCTCCTCCTCAGACAACAGGCTCATTCACAGGAGCTGTGCCAAGCATTGAGATCCTTCAGAAGGTTTGAAAGGGACAACAGCGCATCATAAAAAATAGAAGGGATTGAGTGTGTTCCACCCTGAAAGGCAGGAAAAAGCCTTCACAGCGTGTCTGAAATTCAGCACCATTTGAAGATATCTATTGGAAAAGCCTGTGTGAAATCCTATCAATGTCTAAGATTATTGGAAGGTGGGAGAGGGAAGTATTTTGGGCATGTCTGATGATTCCATAAACCTATGGCAGCGTGACAAAAGAGGGGATCAGCCATCAGGATTAGTGTGTGGGTGATAGAAGGAAGGTAAAATTTAATGCAGGGAAAGGTCAAGTTTAAGGATCTGATAGGAACTGGGAAATTTTGCATTAAATTATTAAAGAATTATAGCAACTCTTTTTATACAATACCTCATCATTTTTCCACTCCTTCCATTTTTTTACAAGAACACTTGGGTAAATTAAAGGTGAACAGGAGAGAACAGCAAAGTGAGTGAAGGCAAGGGAGGGAATAGAGAAAAGTGCCACACTCAGTTTAGTTCTAATCTGACTCCCATGGGAATCTGTGCATCCTATCAAACTCTGGGGTGTTGGAGAATATTTAGGTTCTACCAACAACATCATACTGTTGCATTATACTGTCTGGATAATATATCCTGCTCTTCAGATGAGATAAATAGTTTGGTCAGAATCATTAAGATTAGAAAAGACCTGTAAAATGATAGAGTCCAACAGTGAACCCAGCATGCAACTTGATTCTGTACAATTGGAATGCAATTCATCTGTTCCAGGACCCAAGGAAGTGTTCTTAGGTCACCTCACTTTGTACATAGGAACTTTCTCCATGTCTGGGAATTAAATATGGTCTCCTTGATTAATGGGAATAGTAATAACAACTAACATTTGTAGCCTTAAAAGTCACTTTAAAAATAAAAAAAACACAAAAATTTTTGAAAAAAGTTATTGTAATGCTCAGACACCAGATGAGGAAACTGAAGTACAATTTGCCATATGTCACAGCAAAGGCAACAACAGTCCTTTTGTTGACCTTCAGTTCATTTGTGGGCACCACCAAAGCAGATTTCATCCATTTCCTTTAGTGTTTATATTCCTCTGTCCTTCTCACTGTGTTGTACGTCTCTTCTTGTTCTTCTGTCTTTTCCATTTATTTCACATATCCCCAGCAAAGCACTAATGCACCTGTGCCAAGTGTTCACTGGGCTCAGGTGACAGGTAGTCACATGAAGACAAATTAAACAAACCCTTGGTTCCTTCATAGAATTGTAGAATCATTAAGATTGGAAAAACCCTCTAAGGTCACTGAGTCCAACCCTTAACCCAGCACTGCCAAGCCGTCCACTAAACCATGTTGCTCAGTGCCACATCTACACATCTTTTAAATACCTCCAGGAGTAGTGACTCCGTCACTGACCTGGGCAACCTGTTTCAATTCTTGACCACTCTTTCCATGAGCAGATGCTTCCTAATATCCAATCTAAACCTCCACTGGTGTAGTTTGAGTCTCATTCTGTCACTTGTTACCTTCTGAGAGGAAAGACCAACCTCCACCTCACTATGACACCCTCTTTTAGGTAGTTTAAATGTTCAGTTCTAACTCTCTGCACCAACTTTGTAGAACCAGGAAACTAATACAGTACAGGTTCTACTTAAAGGAAAATATAACAAAGAATTTGACTTAAAATTTCTGGTTTTGGTGTTTGTTTTTTTTTGACTAAGCATGCCCAATACCTTTGAATCTTAGTACAGGTTGTCAGGATCTCTTGGAGTTTAGAGCAGCACATGCTTGGGTTACCCTGAGGAAGATTTCTCTGGCTGGTCAGAAAAACAGCATATGGATGGAAAGATAAATGTATGGGCAGATAATCTTCATATACAAATAGTGCAATGATAGTTGCAATGTCAGCTTCCAGGTGAGTTCCCATTCACTGTTGCACCTACTGAGGACAGCAAGTGTGATCCATGTGAACTGATTTACTTGTATCCCAGAGAAGGAGGTTGTCGATAAGGAAATGTAGCACAAAGCAAAACTGAAACATCATAGACCCTGGCCTGTAGCAACAGGAACAAACCACAAATATTAAGTAGATTAAAAAATAACTGTCATGTTACATCACAGAGGTTTTATCCCTCAGCCCTGGCACTTCTCTCCACAGTGGTTTTCATTAGCAGCTGCAGTTAAAACAGCCAGAATCTGTTCTTTTCATTTCCATTAATATCTTAAGAAACAGAAGCATTGTGGGCAAATCAAACTCAACTGGAACATGAAGGAAATCCCTCAGCTGTAGCCAATTTGGATCTCATTTTACACAGAGCTAATCTAGATTTAAACCTGCTGAATTAGACTGGATTTGCAGTCAAGCTGGCAAGAGCTGACTTGGATCCTTATTATAAGGTATAAGAAGACTCTGGATGCTCATCTAACGTCAGCCACCTATGTACAGCATTGGAGTCGACAGAGCTATTTATATTTAATTATATATATATATAAACTATTTATAATTTATGCCAGGTGATTTGCATCTTCAGTGGTTTTAGTGCCTTAAAGAAAAGGTTAGTACCTGGACTGTTGCTGTGTGATACAGTTGGTCTGCTGGTTCAGTGACAGAGATGCTTCCACTAACAGTAGTTTAAATTGTTTGCAGAGACAGGAAAATTATTACTGACTATTTTTAGAGTTTGGAACCTTCAATAAAACTTTTGACTTTAATACAAGTGCTTTTCACGTTTTAGCTCTTTTGCCTATGTTATTCCATCTATAATGTTCTAGGAAGTAGGAGCCCACTGAAGAATTATTTGAAAACATCAAGGATCTCTTCTGTGTATTTGTAAACAGGGATAAATTTTGTATTCTTCCATTAAAATGTGCTGGTTTTGAAAAGGTGTGGCCTCGCCACTTATCTGAAATTCCTTACAGAAGTTCTGAGATCTTCCTACCAGCTACCACATTTGAATTGTAAGGTAAATACACTGACATTCTTTCACGTAATTACCGTGCTCTGCCTTCATTTACAGAAAGAGATTTTTTGTTTTTTTCTTAAGGAACAAAACCTCACCCACTGTGAAATAGGATAACAAGAGTTAAAACTTTGTAGGATGCAAAGTCTTTGGGGAAGCTAAGGTTATTTTGCTGGTTTTACACATAGAAAGGAGCAAAAAGGAGCCTTTCTTGATTAGTTGCTACAGCACTAGGAACAATAAGCATAATGAAGAGTAGTAATTCACCTCAGGGCACACTGTTAGTACCAGCTCTTATTTAGGCTCACATAACCAGAAGAGACCATGCTGCTCATCCCTCTCCATCCACCATTGCTGTTGGGCAGCTCTGTTGTGAGTGCAGTCCACTGGTTTTAGGGTGTGAAGTCAGGGTGCTCCAGGATCTCACCCCACCAAATCTGAAAAACCTTCATAGCATCCTAGAATGGTTTGGATTTGAAGGAACCTTAAAGGCCATCTAATTCTAAACCCCCTGCCATGGGTAGAAACATCTTTCACTATCCTGGGTTGCTCCAAGCCCTGTCCAACCTGGCCTTGGACACTTCCAGGGGTGGGGCAGCCACAGCTTCTCTGGCCAACCTGTGCCAGGGCCTCCCCACCCTCATAGGGAGTATTCTTCCTAGGATATTCTTCCTACTTTCCAATAAATCTACCCTCTTTCAACTTAAAGCCTGTTCTCCTTGTCCTATCACTGCTTGCCTTGCAAAAAGTCCCTCTCCAGTCTTCCTATAGTCTCCCTTTAGGTACTGAAAGGCTGCTATAATGTCTTCACAAAACCTTCTCTTTCCTTATAAATCACCTGAATAAACAGCATGGTTTGGGTAACAGACTGATTATTTCATTTCTGAAGTTCTTATCCCTCCCTGTTGTTGTCTTTTAAAAGACAACTTTTCCATTCCTTATATATGGTTCAAATACATTTACCCATCATTTTACTGGTCTAAGTGTTCCATGAACTTCTGATCTTGCCAAGTCCACCCACATGTGAAGAGAATATGATGGTATTTGGGGCAGGAAGAATGGGATAAACTTCAGCTCACTCCATCAGCCACAGAAATAGACTTTTAAATTTCAGCTATTTACCACAATCTCCTTTTAAGCTCTTTCAAGCATCAGCTCTGCGATCAGGATGTTGGTTTCCACCATCATAATTTTAATCACTTACAGGTGCTGTGTGCCCCACTCCTGGCAGTGGAGACCAAGGCAGATTTTGGAGAGCAGTTCAGCTGTTCAAATGTATATTCTTCCTGCAGGATTTGTTGTGTCATTTTTCATATCCTACTGACTGAACTAACTCTCCCTTGGACTAAAATAGATCAAAAATGCTCACATGGGCACCAACATCATAAATGTCTGGAGTTAGGAAGGCTGAGTCACAGATTGATGATTAGGATGGATATAGTTGTCTATATGTGGTGCCACTATTCATATTTAATTTAATTTTAATTAAATTTGTTTTTTTTTAATTGAGTCTGTCACCAGTTGGCTTTCAGACTTTGACTGCAGTTCAAATAAATGTTTTCAAGGTGTAAATACATTTGCAGTTCTGAGCCTGACTTGCAGAATAAGCCTCCAAACCTAGAAGAGAATCTGATCTCTTCCAGCCATATGAGGGAAAACACACCCTCTTTTCGGAACTTCATACTCTGTTCTGGCTCGCTCTTATTATAAACTGTTGTTGATTATCTAATTCTTCTGGGCATATGAGCAATGCCAGAATGTCAGTTTTACATTAAAAGGATGCAGTTTAAAAAACAAAACAAAACCCTAAATACGGAAATAAAATATGTGTTTAATTAGGGCTTTAATCTTTCCTGAGCTCATTAAAATAAAAAAATAAAAAGACGTGGGGAATGGATGCCCATAGGGTCTGATAATATTTTCCTAGAGTGAAAACTGCTCCCACAATATATATTAGTAAACATCCATTTGTGTTAGTAATTAACTTCAGTGTTTGGATATCCATTTATTTCTCCTGATTTCATGTTCCGGTCCAGATCATTGTTAAATGAGCAGCACCATAACAGCCTTGCTAGGACTGTTTGGGCAATTGTTTTTCAGTTAAAACTGAGACAGAACTGATCTCTATCTGCCCCACAGCTGGGCTTGCAGATCACCCCAGACCTTTGTTTTTGGGGCCGATGAGCTGGGCAGAGAAAAATGCTATAAAAATTCAGAGATTTTGAGGCTAGTGAACCCAAATTTCAGAATATTAAATTTCTTTAGGGAATAAATAGAGTTCTCATATAAATGAGAGCAGAAAGAAAGAAAAAGACAAAAAGAACCCTGCCAGGGAACGGAGGCTCAAAATAGAGAGAAAAAAGGTTTCTAGCATATAAATCTCTAACCACAAACTGATCAGCAAAGCACAAAGGCATGAGGAAACAAGTGAAATTCCTTCTTCCATTAAAGAAGCTTCATCAAAAATACCTGATGAAACCAGAAATAATCGCAGCATATAAATCTATAGTAAAGAGGAAAATATATTGAAGGAATAAGGATCACTAGGAAATTTCCAAACGTTGTCCTGAATATCCCAGAGATATTTTGCAGTTTGGAAACATCTGAAGTAGGTAGAACAAAAATCATGCAACATGGAACGAATGCAGGGGAGTTTGTACCAGTTTCACTGGTAGGTGGTAAAGGTATCTCAAAGACATGTGAGGAATGGAATGAAGGAAACAGATATTACCCAGTGGTTCAGAGGAAATTGAAAATGTTTTGCTGTTTAGATGACTCAGGACAAAAATAAAATGCTGATATTGTTCCTTAAATTGCCAAGTATAACCATACCTACATGTATGCATATGCCTATATGTGCTATCTGCAGATTTGTGGCGTGGACATTAAATCAGAAATGCAGGAGTGTGTGTTTGTGTGTTGTTTTTATGTAATTAAATCGTTTTTTCTCAGTCCTTGTATGAAAAAATGTTCCTTTAAATGACTTGCTATCAAAAAGATATAATTGCAAAATTCTGAAAATTTTAAATGTCTCATATTGTAAAAAAAAAAAAAAATCAAGCTGTTCAAAACACTTCCACCCACAAAAAAAAAAAAAAAGGAAAAATAAAGAAAAAAAATAGCAGAGAATATTTTCAAACTATCTTGTCTAGTCAAGTTCTTTTGTTTCAATTGATTGTTTCAGTTTACATAAAGCTGAAAACTGACACAAGGTAAAGGTATTACAGGAACCTCTTGTGAGGGTGCAACATCCTGGTCTTTTGTGTATGAACTCTCAACCTGTTCCTGGACATTTTTTGGTTATTACCAGGCAGATCTGTCCCAAACCTTGGTAGAGCAAGTCAAAAATTAAAATCTATAGCAGGCTTTTCTATATGTTCTGGGTCGAGTTAACTGCTATAGACAGAAAAGGGTAATGATAATTTATTGTGTAATATTGGCTGAGCCAATTAGGTTTTCAAACCTTTGTGCCCGAAGTTAAGCATATAAATTATTTTTCATGTATTTAAATAAATTTGGCTAGGTTTTCTGAGAATCGTCTCAGTCAATTTGCTTTAGACTTCATTAAAACTTTAGGTGATCATTGCAGCAGCATCTTCCACGTCTGGGTTAAACTGAGACTTTTCCTTTTTATATTTTAAATCCCAATTTGGATTAGGAACTCAGTTCTGAATTACGTCCTGAGCTTATTTCTAAACTTGCCAAGAGCAAAATTATTATAAAACATCCCAGACAGATATCTTGTTCAGGACAGGGACTTAATCCATATAGGAAAACAAGAATTATCCTGCATATTTTAAAATGGCAATTTCAGCATGTGTTTTCATTTGAAACCAAAAGTTTTTTACTTTTTTTTTTTGAGGGCAAAATAACAGGCATTTCCTTCCTCTAATGTTTCATATGCCTATCTGGGAAGTGGGCACCAGATGCATGATTTTGCTCTTATTCAAGGAAACCAAGATATCCCAGCTGACTTGGGTTATTGGTATTATTACTGAGATATTGGTATAACTGGTATTTGTACTATTACTGGGATATTGATATCATAACTTGATACATTTTGACCATTTAATTTGACCACAGAACTCACTGCAGGACTTAAGGAGTTGTCTCAAAATACGCAGCGTGACATGTGATACATTTCTGTGGGAAATTGGTCTTTTCCAAGCACAATGTTTTACTCAGATTTTTAGGCTCTTAAAATTGGCATTTTATAACCTACTCATTTAACAGCTTGGGATCATCCACACTCTTTGAAGGATCTGGCCTCAACGAGAATGGTCTCTGCCTGTCAATTTGCCAAACGGACACAAGGAGATCAAGTTTATCCAACTGCTGCAAGGTTGTAATGTGATCCCATTTCTATGTGCATGCCACACATAGCAAAGAGGAACCTCAGTTCCTTATTAGAGTCTCTAAGTGCTGTGATAAGTGAAAAGGATCAAAAAAACAACAGAAATGTAGAACTGGATTATCAGAGCAACCACAGCTTCACCTGAGATTGAAACCTTATCATTTTAGACACTGTATGTAGATGTAGCAATATGTGGTCACTGACTCCCCAGATCATAGAATCACAGAATAGTGGAATGGTTTGGGTTGGAAGGGACCTTCAAGATTTTCTAGTTCCAACTCTCTTCCATGGGCTGGGACACCTTCCTCTAGGCTCAGTTGCTCAGAGCCCCAACCACCCTGGCCTTGGACACTTCCAGGGATGGGACAGCTACAGCTCTTTTGGGCAACATGTGCCAGGGCCTCAGCACCCTCAAAGGGAAGAATCTCTTCCTATCATGAAAAGAAATTAATACATGAACACATAACCCCCACAGTAGCTGGTTATTAGAACCATTTGCCCAGAATACAAATAAATTCATCAAGTGCTATCTAAAAATAGGAAATATCTGTGTCTTTCTTGTTAAAACACCAGTTGTGTTTTAGCTGACCAAGAAGTGATGGGCTTCATGCAAGAACTTGTAGGTACAAGGTGTGTGACTCATCAGGCATCTTGTTGGAAAGTTGTGCACATAACACCAAACTCCCTCCCAGCCTGTGGATGTAATTCCTCTTTCCCTAAGGTCAATGTCTCAGATCTCTTCCAGCAGCATATCCTTTTAACATTTTGGTGAGCAGTGAATCCTCCCTCATGATCATCCTTGTGGCTCCTGGATCCCTTCAAGACAATGGACCTGCTTGGCCCCTGCCAGCAGTACTGTTAATTTTGGTGGGATTTGTGTAGCAGCAAGGATCACTCCACTTCGTGGTTATGCCCTCCACTGGTAGGAAAGCCCTCAGAAAATAAGTTAGAAATATTTAATTTTATGTTTTTAATGTAGCTGCTTTTTTTGTTGAGGCATTTCTTAATCAAAGATGGAATGTAATGTGATCTGGAAGTTGGAGCAAAAGCTTGGAAATGTTGTTATTGCTGTTTAGATCACTGTTTATTTAGCAGTACTGGGAGGCATTAATATCATCCTCTGTATTATTAGAGTGAAATAAATGTTGGGAAACACTGGTCATGACAGAATAAAAACAAAAGAATAAAAAATAGTGAAAAATTTCCTCCTTCCTATCTCTTTAATAACAATAAAATCTATAAAACAGCCCAAAGAATAAGAAATATCATGTTAGAAACAAACACGGATATAAAAATAGTAATAAGAACAACCACCAAATCTGCTCTTCAGACAGAAAACAAGGTAATTAACTCTGCTCCCACCCTGATGGCCTCATTTGAATTTATGCAATTTCCTTTATTTTCTCCTTTGTTTGTTCTATTTTCCTTTACCC
Source organism: Campylorhamphus procurvoides (assembly GCA_013396655.1). Lineage (NCBI taxonomy): Eukaryota > Metazoa > Chordata > Aves > Passeriformes > Dendrocolaptidae > Campylorhamphus > Campylorhamphus procurvoides. The sequence continues at coordinate 738,771 of WBMV01004154.1, read as the reverse complement.
ATGTGCTTTTATCATTTCTGTTGTTTATTCATGGCAGAGCTGGTTGGAGCTTTCAATCAAAAAAAAAAAAAAAAGGACAAAAAACCCACCAGAATAGAAAAAAAATATCCCAAAAACACAACTGCATCATCCTCCAACTGGCCAACGTGGAGGTTGGAGACCACACGGGGATCAAAGCGATATGAGGACAACAGGGGTTTCATTAAAATGTTCTCCTCACTGCCTGAGGAAAGAGCAGTGAGGACAGAGCGAGAGGGGGAGGGGGGAAGGGAAATCATCTGGCCCAAACAAGTTTAACTAAAAAAAAATCCAAGCAAACCACCTGTGGTCTCCTTGGAAACTGGCTTGCAACCCCTCCAGCCACCTTTTAATGAAACCCCAGAGCCCCTTTATTAATTTATTAAAGAATCTATTTTCTGAAGATTCATAAACCGCGCATAACTCATATTCCAACACATCTCTGCTATGCTAATAGCGAGTGCTGCCATGAATAATTAATTCTTTAATTAGTAATAATTAGAGGTTGTTGTATAGGTCAAACCATTGGGCTGACAGCATGCTACTGTCAAAATGTCATTTGAATTAACAGGACTGGGGCCCTTTCTACACAGAACGATTCGTCGTTTGGGGTCGACTGTCCCCTCCCCTCCAAATTTTATTGTTTTGATGGTGAGTTGCTTAAGAAGATGTGGAACACATTAAAGGAGATATTTAATAGCATTTATGGCACAAAAGAAAAGGCTGCAGACCTTCAGCAGGTACTGGTAATGGTTGATCTTAGTCTGGGCAGTGTCTGTGCCCTCTGTGGGAAGAAAAACAGGAAAAGGATGAAAGCAGTAGCACGGACATTCTGCACTAAGCCAAACCACGACTTCTTGGTCAAAAGCACTGTTTACTCCCTATGTCCCTGCAAGGGCTGCAGTTGCAGGTCTAGTTTTTCTACTCAATGGATAGAAGGAATAGGAATTCAGTCCTTGGAATTGAGACCCTGAGATCTGCATTCAATCATTTGGCTGAGTATACCCTGAGGAATTTTGAACCATTTTTCTCCACTTTTTCAAGGGAATAGAGAAGCCACTGGTATGGACAGGATTGAAAACTGAGTGTGAGTCCTGCTCTGCACTATGGGAAACTGTATGCACCAAAAAAAAGGTAAGAAGTCATCCTAGGAGTTAAGCCTTTTGATTGGAAAGAAGGGCGTTGACAAGAAGACAGTTAAGAAGTGAAGGGAATTCACCAAATATATGAGAAAAATATGCTGAAAATATTGATTGTGCATCTCTTTATTTCACTCCTGGATGCATCACCCTCTAGAGAAGGGCAGCAGCTCAAACAAATTTCCCAGAAATTTCCTATATGATGCACTTAACTTGTCTTTGTCTGATTTCTTGTGTCTCTTCTGGGAGAGGCAGGAGACTCCTTCAGAGGCAGTGGTGTTATTTACCAAACTTGTGCCACCAAAGCGAAGGGCTTGGGCAAGGTAAATGATGAAATGAATGAGGACAATCAGTCCTGATTTGCAGGGGGAAAGAGGAAAAAGTTTTCATCAGGCTACTGCAATGGTAGCACAAGGGAGAGAAGATGTGCATCAGATATGGTGGGGAAAATCACCTTTGCAGAGACCCACGCAATCCCTATTTCACTGATCTTAGCTCAGCTCAAATCCTCTTCACATCACTGCTGTACCCAACAGACCCACATGCAAAGCTCTGATGGAGCAAGGGATTTGAATCATGTGTTGCATTTCTTTCCACTTGAAAACCCCCAGCCTGAATGGGTCGGTGCCGCCGCAGTCATCACAGAAATACAAATGCACAGCCTTAATCCTAAACAAAGTGAGTGAAATCAAATCATTAACTCAGAGTAGAACGGATTGGAGCCCAGGAGCCCACTTGTTTCAGTTCCCGCTCTGACTACAAAACACACATTCTCTTTCTAGGAACAACCAGCAGCCCTTTTATTCCTCTCTTCCTTGCCTACTCACAGAAGAATTAATAAGTGGAGGCTAAGCAGATGCAAAAAGGGCTTGAGTATGTTTTCCAGTTAAAAGGATATTAGAAAAAAACCTTTTCTGTAAAAAGAGAAAAAAACACAAAAATATGACAAGATTATAAACCCATAATAATATATGCAAGGTAGCGAAGTGGCAGCTATTTTGCTGCCAGTCAAAAAATTATATTATCAGAAATCCTTTTGTACCTTTACATATTGATGTTTTTAAAAAAATGAAAGGAACAGAAAGTCACCAGAGATTGTAGATAAAAGATGTTTGCTGTTGACAATCCAACAAGGTCAAGCAGGATTTTACACAAAAGCTCTTTGAAATCTGCATCAAAGGTCTGGTTTGTAAAGCAGAACAAGCGTGATGGTGGTGGTGAGCATTGTTGTAGATCTACTGCTCACAATACAGGGGACAATTTATGTTCTCCTTCTGGAACAGTGCAAAGGTTGATTGGTGTGCAAATGATTGAAATTAATATGTTAATCAGATTTTCAAAGTCAACAGCTTGTGATTGTGTTGTCAAAATAACCCCAATGGACATTAACAGCAATAGTAGAGTGTTGGCCCCAGAGTTAAAAATGTGAGAGAACTCAAATATTTGTCACTGGAGGAAGCATGGTCTGTGCCATGGTCTTTGAACAGAGTAATTAGCCCAAAGTTAGACAGCAGCTGTTTTACTCATAGAATTGCAAAGGTTGGAAAAGACCTCCAGGATCATTAATTCCAATTGGTGACCAATTATCCTGACAAACAATAAACCTTATCCCAAAGTGCCAGTCTACTGTTTTTTTGAACACTTCCCTGGCAGCCTATTCCAATGCTTGATCACCCCTTTCAGTGAAGAAATTTTTCCAGCTATCCAACCTGAGCCACCACTGGCACAATTTTGGGGCATTTTCCCTTGTCCTATTGGATTGTCTGGGAGAAGAGTCCAATCCCCACCTCACCACTACCTCATACACCTGTTTCTGTCTACAACAAGACCAACCACACACTGATTAATCTACGTGCCTGCTTTTCCGCAGAGGGAAAAGCAGAGTGCCCAGGAACTTGCAGAGGAAGAGATAAGTGGTGTATTCTTCTCAAAAAGCTTTTTTCTTGCCCCTTGTGTGATTTTCCTGGCAGAAGACACAGTCTTTCCTTCTCTCTACCCATTCAGTTGGTCCTGCAGTTCTCCCTGACAAAAGTCCACAGCCACACACAGCTTTGTGGAGCTGCCATGAACTCTGTGAACCACAATCTGTCTCTTCTGTTCCTCCTTCTGTCCACAGAACTTTCCATGTTCTGTTCTCTCACAACCAGCTGCCCAACATTTCTTCTTAAGATTTTCTACAGTGTCTCTTCATGTCTTTTGTAAGACTGAATTGTTCTTTTTTCTTCTTTTATTTTCTGCCTGTTTTCCTGCCCATTTTTTTCCTCAGTTCTGTTGTTCAGAAACCTTGTTTTCCAACTCACTCTTTAAAAAAGAAGCTGTACTTTGGCCTTGTTTTTATACTTTTACAGGCACCTGCCCAGTCTCTTGCATTCTTTGTGTTTAGTGCTTATCAAAACATCTTGAATTACCCACATATGTTGTCTCTTCTGCCATGCCCTGTCTCAACTCATCTTTGTAACCAGTAGCATCTTTCTACTCAGACCTTCTTAGTCAAGATCAATAGCAAAGCATGGCCATGGAGATGCTCTGAGAGCTGGAGCCCCTCTGCTCTGGAGCCAGGCTGGGAGAGCTGGGGGTGTTCACCTGGAGAAGAGAAGGCTCCAGGGAGACCTGAGAGTCCCTTCCAGTGCCTAAAGGGGCTCCAGGAGAGCTGGAGAGGGACTTGGGAAAAGGACCTGGAGTGATTTGAAAAGAGATAATTGTATTAAGCTGAAAGAGAATAGGTTTAGACAAGAGGAGGGAGAAATTTTTTATGATAATGGTGGAGAGGCCCTGGCACAGGTTGCCCAGAGAAGTTGAGGCTGACCCATCCTGGAAGTGTCCAAGGCCAGGGGTTGGATGGAGCTTGGAGTAACATGGGACAGTAGGTCTCCCCTCCTATGGCAGGGGGGTTGTAACTGGATGATCTTTAAGGTCTCTTCCAACCAAACCATTCTATGATTCTCTGACTGTAGTAACTTTATGGACAAAGTACTCCCTACCATAAATTTAATGTCAGTATTTGTAAAAGGAGACCCTATATGCTGAAGTTTCTGTTCCCAGAGCTCACTTGTTACTGACATTTTATGTGTCAGTTTGGGTCAGGGTTCTATCATCAGCTGACACAAATTAATTTCTTTGTCCTAACTGTAAAGTGTGACATTTTTTCTCAAATTTCTTTGTGTTCAGTGACACTCTCTTTATTCCCTTATATCCCTCTCTGATGAACCTTAGCTTATGAACTCCTCTAATCAAAAGTTGTCTGTTCTTGGTATCTTTGGTTCCAAATCAGCCGGTTCCTTTGTTAGGACTGTCTCTTAGCTGTGCTCCAGCATCTTCTACCACATGGCTCTTCCCAGCTCATGTGACCGTTCCACAGCCTGTTTATTATGCAATGTCACAATTCTAATGAAATAACTTTCATACTGATTATTTATTTGACCAGATTTTCTTTTTTTTGACCTGTATTCCTGCAGATAAACTTCCACCATGTCTAACACAACACCAATTACACAGCAACTTGCAAAGGGCTTTGCTTGCAAGGACTTGTGTTCATGCAGAGATCTCCATGCTGTGTTACTGCACAGATCTATAGGTCCTTCTATACAGCATCAACCCTATTATAGAATTATAGAAAGGTTTGAGTTGAAAAGAACCTTAAAGCTCATGCGGTTCCAACCCCCTGCCTTGGGCAGGAGCACTTTCCATGAGACCAGGTTGCTCAGAGAGCCATCCAACCTGGTCTTAGTTGAATGTTTCAGATGGAACTGGAGCAGCCTCTGTAAGTGACTCTGAGTCAACAGAATGTGCCAGGTTTGTCTTTAATTTTCTGTATGAGAGATGGCAAAACTAAGAATACAAACCAAAACTCTGGGGGCAGTGCCAAGTAATGCTATAAAGAGTATGCCTGGCCAAAGCTCTCATGCAAATGTTGGCTTTGGCTTCAAATCCACAGTGTTGGCTTGACTTCCTTCCTTTGATTTGACACGAGAATATCAGAACGAAAATCTGCTTTTGACTCTTTTCCTTAACTTCCTGCCCATGGCTAGCAGAAGGTCCAGACCACTGGTCCCAAATTATTTTTGCTTTTTCCTTTTCTTCTTTTGCTTTTTATTGTATATTTTTTCTTCTTTTTATTTTTTTTTACTTTTTTTCTATTCTCTTATTTCTCATTTCTTCTTCTTTTTTTTATTTCTCCTCCTTTTTTTCTTTTTTTCTTATTCTTTTCTTCTTTCTTCTTTTTTTTTCTTCTTTCTTGTTCCTTTTCCAACAGAAGGGCTGCAGTGCTTTAGATATTTTATAAATGTACTTATCCCAAACACAGATCAGAAAGACCTAGAATCCAAAATTCTCATTTCCTGTCTGAATTCTGAAATTAGTTTTCTTTTGCATTTATAAATAAATGGACCTTCATCCTGGACATAAGATTTTACCTGTTTAGTGTGGTATCCCTTTGGCCTTGACAATTTTCCTTTCTGGTTATTATCAGAGTTATTATAGATGCGCAGGTTGATTAAAACATAAAACACTGCCCTGAGGTATCCACTTTATTTTTAGCTTGGAGACACAATAGCCTTGCAGAGCTTCTGTGCGGCTCCTGTGCATTCCTCTCATGGTTCAGGCCTCCAGGGTCCAGGGCAGCCAACTCAGCCATCACTGGGACATTACTGAGCATCTCAGCATTTTAGGACATCTGGGCACTCCTTCCCAACTGTTTAAATGAGAAAGACATGCCAGGAACTTCATAAAGAGTTTCTTTACATTTCTGTCTTGAACAGAAATTCCTAAATGTTCTCTGTGATTGGCAGCTACGTGCAAAAAGTCTGCACTGTTGTTGAGCTACAATTCTGTCATCTCCACTCCACTTTCCCAAAATGCACAGCAGGATTGCAAGACCACTGTGAAGAGGTCCATATCTGACTTTGCCAAGGATTCTCCAGGTAGGAAGCACAGCAAAGTAGATATGTCTCAAAAAAAAGGAACAACTTAATGCATTCACGTTTTTATTTAAAAAGTCACTTCCTCGAAAATGAAATGCTTGTTGGGTTTGATGGTCATTTAATGGCCATTGTTGCACTGTGAGTACTGGCAGGGGCACAGCAGTGATCCGTCTCCATGGATTTGGGTTCCAGAGGGAACAGGCAAAGTCAAAACTCTCAGCTTTACGCTGAAAAGTAAAAAAGAAAGCAGTTTGAAGAGTGAGTCTGTACATCTTAGATATATTTTCTGTCTGAATCACTGAGTTTTTATTCCATAAAGAGTATGTAGATGACATGTAAATGTTATGTAAATTGGGTCCATAGTCCATTAAAGTGCAATATTATAATCACTAATACCCTATAGGCATGGACAGATCAACCAACCAAGTTTTATTTGATCTTTGTCAGAGGCAGTAAGCCCTTTTATGCAACATTTTGTGTACATGCCTTTATTGTGAACATCATCATTTCAAAATGTGCCTGTTTGGGATAAGTAGATGTTGTTGGTGTGCATTCCTGCAACACAGTTCAGCAAGTACGTTACTACCAAACTCACATTTTATAGATTGACCAAAATGAAGGAATCCTACTTTCCACTGAGAATTTCCATCTGAAGTGATCACCTAATCAGTAGATTTGAACACCCTCCAACTGCATACAACACTTAGCCTTGAACACCTGCTACTTTCGCTACCCAAATTAAAAGAAAACAAGAGTATACAAAAAAAAAAAAACAAAAGACTGGAGGGCTGTTTAGCCCTTACCTAGGAAAAATATATTCCTTACTAATTGGCACAACACTTAATAAATATTAGCTGGTTTACACAGCCCTCCAGTTTACTTAATGAAATGGTAGTTGAGGGGTTAATGGGTTAATCGGGGGAAGGAAATTAATCTTCAAATGCATCAAACTCTGATAAGTGATTTAGCCTAATTAATAATTTACATGTCAACATTTTCCTAGTTGCCACATGCACTTTTGGAGGATTATGGTATAATTATTAAAAAAAAAAAAGAAAAAAAAAAGGTAAATCCACAGTAAATTGAAAACAGGAATTGAAAAGAATGTGGACCTCTGTACCTTGCAACCTCTTTCCTGATATTTTTACAGAGTTGTTCTTGTAATATCCAATGACACGTGTAGGGTGGTAACTCATAAAATCTTTGAATCATAGAATGGTTTAAGTTAGAAGGGACCTTAAGATCATCTGATTCCAATCCCCTGACATGGGCAGGGACACATTTCACTGTCCCGGGTTACTCCAAGCCCCATCCAGCCTGGCCTTGGACACTTCCAGGGATGGGACAGCTGGTAGCCTTGTCTTAGCTGCTTGTTCAAAGGTGGTAAGCAGTTAGATCCCCATCAGTAGGAGCCATGCTAAATACTGAGCAGAATACATAATATTTCTACAAACAGATCTGTTATATTAATATTATCTTAGTATTATTAAGATCTAAGTTTATTATATTAAAGATCCAGGTTCATGAGCAGAGAATTGCCATCTCTGTTCTGGGATATACGACAATTATATGTGAACTAGAAATCAGGCACAGAAGATTAGTATTTTGGGGTGCCAGGAATAAGTGACATGATCAAATTAGAAAGGCACTGCTAAATCAACCCATGCAAACCTGATCTTGGGCACAAAGTAGTCTAATCTCTCCCCAGTCATGCTGGATTTTCATTGCATTTCGTTTTATGTACTGCACAATACTTCTATAAAGTTTGCATACATTCGTGAAAGTGAATCCATATGGTTAAGTCTCCTTTAAAAATTATTAACACTGAATCAATGCAACAATATTTCCAGGCTATATTTCAAATCTTTAATTGTTCAGTTTTCAGATTTCAGAAAAATACAAGAGAAGATAACTCAGTATTTATGAATATATAACTGATCCTGAAGCTTCTGTTAGATACAGTATCATCTTTTTCAGTCAAATTTGTTAATACTAAAGTGTTAGATCATTTATTGAACACAACTGGTTTATTTTATCCTGAGATGACCAAGTCTAGTAGTGGAAGTGGCAACCTCTTCATATACCCTGAAACAAAAAGATAAAGAATTGAGCATTAAGAGTTCAAAATTTTGGAGACCTAAGTTGTTTCAAAAGGGAAAAAAAATATGGATTTGTATTCAGAGATAGGAAATACCTTTGTTGAAAAATCTTCCGATTTTGAGGGCTTCTATCATGTTTGCTATGAAGCATCTTCTTGGTTAAAGGATTGTCAGGCATTTTGTTTGTTTGAATGATGGGAGGACAGAAGATGCATTTCACTATCCTTAAACCATCCCTGACACCACCAGATGAATGTCAGGTCTAGTCAGGAGAAACAGGAATGATAGGCATTGCTCTGCCTCCTTGAACAACTTACTCTATTGGAAATGACATTTACCCCTCATGAATGGGTCCTGCACAAAGGCTTTTGTACCACAGATGTGACACAAACTTCTTCAGAACTCTCCAGAAGGTCATTTCTCCTGTGCATGGGAATGGGTTTCACCTTGCAAAAAACATCCCATCATTTTTGTTTAGTAAAGAAACTGAGGTACTTAACTTAAAGGATATGTACTATATTAATAATAAACTCTCCTAGTGAGCAAAATATCTGTACACATCTACAATTTCCAGACTGTGTCTTGTCCACCATATGAGAGGATTGAATTTGGAGGTGCCTAAACTGTCTTTATACAGATTTTCTCATTAGAATAATACACCTGAATTTTGTGTTAGTGATGGTGAAAGCAAATTTTAAAGCAGTAACAATCTTTAACATACAGGACATTTGCAACAACAAAAAATTAATTTATTACCTGTTTTCCTGTTTAGCTCATCTTTGTCTGTCTACCTGCTTTTTTTGTCTCTGTGTGTGTGTCTATCTATCTATCTATCTATCTATCTATCTATCTATCTATCTATCTGTCATCTATCTTAAAAACCCATTATGAAGTAGAGCTGAAAACACAAACCTCTCATTCTGGGCTCTGTATACCCAAAGAAGAACTAACATTCCTCAAGCATACAATTCATAAAACTTTTCTTCTTTTTCTATAGACTTTGACTATGTGCCCTTGTCAGGACATGTGAGGTCACCAATGTTGTCAAAGATGATCTTTGTCAGTTATTGAAATGAGAATTAATTTGACCTAATCTAAGCTGACAGACAAAATGGTTCATTGGTAAAACAAGCCAATTCCAGAAACTGGTGTTAAAGGAGAGGACAGGAGCAAAAAATGTGGGTTTGCTCTCTCAGTTCAGGTTTTGAAAACTGGGCTTTTAGCAGCATTTAGTATAATGCATCCACCTAGAGATATTAGTAAGAAGAACATGTGATATCATACTTACATTCTGCTTAAACCTTATATTTAAATTTTTGTAGCTTGTTCTTTTGTCATATTATACAGTTCATTTAATTGCAATAAGATTAGTGTTGTGATTAGTGATATCAATGTAGAGTCCAGGAGATACTGACATTGTGGCCAGGAAATTGCTCTTAAAAATCCATATCCCAGCAAATTTTGTCTTACTTGGGATAGAAAATTACTGCTGGGTGGATCAGATAAACCAGGAATTCTTGATCCTTACTGTGTCAGGGAAAAAAAAAAAAGGTTGATTTTCTCAAAAGGAATAAGGTTGATTGACTATTTTTCAGGTGCTAAACTTTGCAGAGCAGAGGTCTGTGCTCTCTTTACCCAGTCGCAGCTATCTTGCCTCTGTGAGTAAACTGGAGATGAACTTTAGCACTTGTGGGATTAAGGCCAGGGACGACAGGCAGTGCAAGGAAGATTAATGGGAGTCTGTGTGCCATTACAATTAATCACTTAAAATTAAAGATCCTCTATCTTCTGCTGCCCCTTGATTGTTGTTGATATGACAGTGTCATAACTGATCTATCCAGCTTGTGTTTATCTCTTCGCAGGCAAATCGAGATATTCCATTTCTGCACAGTCCCAGCATGATCTGAACCCGGCAGTTTTCACATATAAGTGCACATTCCTTCTCTATGGCTCTGATTTAAAACAAGGAAATGAAAAAGGCAAAGATAAAATAATGTTAAACATTAGCCCTTAATATTTAGGAAGTGGCTGCCTTTCCCAAGGATCCTGTAAAGCTTTATGAACATAACATCTCCTAAGCATTCGCTTCACCCATCATTGAAACGCAGTCACCTAAGGCTGCTTAGACTGCTCTGAACATTTTCCCTTTAAACAGCTTTGAATGGAAATTGGCTCTTTGTTCAAAGTGAGAATGTTTATGGAAAATATTCATCTCATTGAATAATAAAAAAAAATGTTGTTTTCCGCTGTCAAAACAAGCTTGTTTTGTTGTTTTTGCTTCGCTTTGGTTTGTTTTCTGTCTCAAAACAGACAACTCCAGAGAGTACATTTAGAGGTAAAAATGCTTTAAAAAATTGTTGCAGGGAAAAAAAATGGCAAATTTTTGTTAATTGCTGAAACCTTGGTGTTAATTATCGATGCCAAACTGTGATGCCTTGATCTGATAGATAAACTATGATGCATTTGTGCAAAAGGAAAATTTAAGTACCTTATCACTGAATACTTTACATTTCCTAGTCCTGTCAGGAAGTCACAGACTCCTCAAATGTTCAGGTTTGAATTCAGTAAATGAAAATAATTTGACAATTCAATAATAAAAATAATTCAATCACTAAAAAGTGTAGAAAAGTGGAGAATTATGCTGTCTAAAGTGTGAAATAGGTTAGTTAGGGCTGCCAGTTTGCTAATATATGTATAAAGGAAAATGTCTGAGGAAAATATATTGAGACAATAAAAGGAAATGTGCTCTTTACATAGAGTGAAACAAACTGAACAGTTTTACTTAAATAAACAAACAAGAATTTCGCTTCTGACTAATTGCATTGATTTTAAACCTGTAAGATGTTAATCCTATATTATTTTAAAGCTTCTTCCAGTTAGAAAAAAAAATAAGGTCGCATTATTTTTAGTTTATAGCTTCTTCCTTACAAATGTGCACCATCCCAAAAAATAAAAATATGAAATATTTGCTTATTCTCTGATAATATTAATGTTTTTTCCAAGAAAAAAACTTCCAGATCCAAATCCGAAAATCCTGAAAATTATTCTGTCATATATATCTATACAGATAGATAGACAGATAGATTTAGATATATAGATAAAATAACATATATAATCATTGTATGTTTTGTATGGCAAAATCATCCTAAGATTGTTTGATGTGTGAATCCAAAAAGGACTTACCTTCCCTCAGAACTTAAACTAATAGTGGTCTTTCTTTGAAGTGTTGTTGTTTTTCTGGCACCAGAAAGTTCAGGAAAGTAACATTAGATGCTAAAAACCAACCAACTTCTTTCCCTGCAACAGGAGCAGTTTCAGGGTGTATCAACAGAATTCACTTCTCTTGTGTTTTAATGTTTTACTGACTGTCAAAATAAAGGCAAGGGGATGACTTCTGATATTGGCAAACAGAGATTAAGGCAAATAAAAAAAGCCATATCAATGTGGTTCCCTTTTTTTGATTCTACACACAGTGCAAAAATCTGTTATCCCAATGTGCATACGTGTCTGAATTTGTATGTATGTATTTACAGGTTTATGTGACATGGATTCTTCTCCAGGCAGGCTCCTGTATTATGCATCAGATCCATTCTCTGGACTGGTTTATGGTGTGTAATTTCCCGTTACAGTACAACAAGTCAGATTGAAACAGTGATATGTTTAATAAAAAATTAGATACACTTCTACTGCTTCAATTTTCTTTCCTTTCCCTTCATCTGTGATACTGACTGCATCGAGCTGGTGTTTAAAATAAAATTACTCAAATCACTGCTGAATAAGTAAGATACTCTGAATGTTCTGGGTTCTATCTCAGCCATGAGGAATGAAGATGTTTTGTGAAGTGCTAATGCCTGACACACTCCTGAGTTATGGGTCACGAAAGAGGCAGAACACCCCAGGGACACAAGCTATCCCTCACCTAATATATTTTCCAAAAGTGCAATGTGCTCATAATTTCTGGATGTCTGTAAACTCAGAGTTATTGCTATGGCTATAGTTTGGTTCAGGATTTCTACCCAAACTCATGTTGCTGTGAAATCTCTCTCTACCCTTGCAATTAGTGTACAGGTTATAAGGTCAATGAAACAAATAAGCCAGGAAAATGCAAACCTCGTTCAACCCTATCAAACCAATCACTTTTCTTTAGGGAAGGAGTGAAAATGGACACCTTCTGTCATGGTCTGAAGATCAAAACCCTTGGGATATTGGAGATCCAAGCCTGGGAGTACAGGTGTAGAAACTGGTTGTTTCACATGTACTGAAGGGTGTTGCCAGCATTTTCCACCCACCACCTCCACCTTTTCTCCATGGAGGGTCCAGTCTCAATTCACTGTGCACTAAATCAGTCTCCAAATTCATATATACCCAAACTCATGTGCAAGGCTGATGGGCAGTCTTAGACTGGTTGTGATTTCCTGGTCAGCAAGTCCTGTCTTCTCTCTCAGTGCTGCTCAGTGTTACTAATTCACCAACTTCTTCAATAAATTTCCATCATGGGGCAAAATCCTCACATGCCTTTATGTTCTAACCCAGAGAGTGGATGCCCACCAGAATTAGTCTGGGTAAAGAAATAGCTGAGTCACAAGGACTGGACATGACCCAGACTAATTAAATAGTTGGACTTGTGTTGATGGCTGGCTTCCAATCTAAATTATCTTATGAATTTATGATTGATATTCTATGGCTTACTTTAAGCTGATAGCACAAATTTCTGTTTTAATATGTCCTTTTTAGTGTGTGTGTTCAACAGCAACAGCAAAACAGGCACTCTCAGGTAAGAAGTTATTGTAAAAAAGCTCTGAGGCAGGAACTGGAGAACTGCTAGAGAAAAGATTAAGAAAGTCCCAAAGGACATGAGACCAGAGACCATGAAAGGCTCAGTAAAGCTAAGAAAGCAGCAGGGGCACAGAGCTGAAAGAAGCTTGATGTCTTTTCTAGGCTAGAAGATTTGGGCTGTCTTATACAACCTGCTCTTCTGTAGTGTTATAACAATAGACATAGCTGGTCTGATGAGGTTGGGACCTACATGGGCTGGCAGTTACGTGCAGTGATGTTTTATAGACATGAATGGGTCATAATATGATATGAATATACAGCTGCATCTACACTAGGAAATAAAAGAACTCTAATATATGAACATGAGAAAAGGATCTTGGTCATTCCTGATGATAAGTGGTAGTTTGGTGTCTGTTCTGCTCTTGGCCCATGTGATTTACCTTCTTCTAAACCATTCCTGGGCACCATTTGCAAATTAAAACAAGAAAGAACCTTTTGTTTTGTTTGGTTGGTTGGTTTTTGTTTTTTTTTTTTTTTAACAGTGGGCACATGTAGGTGATCATCTTCTTTTGGAAGTTAAAAATTAATAATTTATGTGGCTAGGAGATAGAAATGTATTCAAAGAATTGGCACTGGTTAACTTCTAATTAACTTGCCATTAAAGCACCCAATTGGCTTCTTTGACTTTCAGAGAGGAACACGGACTGAGTTCCAGGAACAGAGAGAGATCTGATTTCAGTGTCCGCTTTTCTCTTTTAGAAAGTGCTTTATGGAATGAATAGCTGTGCTTATATATGATTCATATTTTAAATCCTTTAGAGCTACTACCTGGATCACTGACCACCACCAGAATGGATGGTACTGGGAGTTAGAATAGGAGAGTTTTACTCTGTGGCAGCCACTGTTATCAGTGGGAATGTTTCAGGGCTGTGGGAATTAATATCAAGTAATAATAGCCTCATTCAAGTACAAAAGGCAAAAAAGCAAAGTTAGGCAGCTGATCCAAGCTATTCATCTTAGATTATATGCAAAGGAGGAAGACAGGTACCTCAAGAAGATGATTCCCCTTCTAGCCTTCAGTTACTTGTCCAGAAGCATGAAGTCTCCCATAGTCCTATCTTATAGTTGCCAGCAGATGTTCTAAGGCAGCCAGATTTGTGTTGACCATATAGAAAGATCACAGTTACTCTCTATATGTAATATTTCCATTTGCAAAAGTGAGATAAATGAATCCCACCTTCTCTGGATCTGATGAGTGGGGTACATTATAACTATTCATAGCTGCCAGTAGAAGACAAAACCATTTAGGAAATCTTTTCAGGACAGAGGAATATGCCCTTTAAAAGAATCTGGGGAGCTGAAATCTATAATATATATGGGACAACGAAGTCAGGTCATTTACATGAGTCTGCTTAGATTTTGTCAAGCTCTTCAGGTAGGTCTGTAGTGGGCTGGGATAAAACTGGACATTATGTTTAGATGGAGTCAGCACTTTTTGAAGTAAAATGGGCCAATCCATTTAGATGGATCAGAAGCAGACAGGTAAAGTCAGTCAAGTGGCAGTCTTAATCTGGAATTGAGTCCCATGCCCTCAGGAAAGGAGAGGACTTCAAGAAATCTGTACTGTGTAGGTATCCTGACAGGATATTTTGCAAAGGTAAAGACTAGCACAGGTATAACTTCACTAAGGACTGGCTTTAAGGAAAGGAATATTTGGAATTAAGAGCTACACAGCAGGGTAAAATGCATTCCTTGTTACACCTTGGGACAGGGCTGTTCCTCTGGCAAAGGTTTCCCATCCACCCAGTTCTTGTCTGTAGGAGCACTGCTCTGTACTATATATACATGCTAGGCTCTTCCTCCTGCCTGAGGGTGTGGGACAAAGTGCCAGCTGGAATCCATGGTGGCATTTCCTTCTCCACACACTGTGGCCTCATCTGTATTGCTCCCTGGGAACGAGTGGGCCAGGTGCCTTGCCCTGAGTGATGCTGGCACGTTTGGGATTGCTCTGTATCTCCACCACCTCTCCCTCTCACTGACACTGTGCCAACACCTTCAGACCACCTCTCAGTGCGATTTTGCCTTTCCCATGGAAGGAAACAAGGTGCTGTGCAGAGCTTGTACCTGGCAGGAGCTTGCAGCCGAAAACATCCGTTTGCACTGCTGAAAACGGAGTATGAGTTTCATCAAAAAACGCTCTTCAGATCCAGCAAATTGTGACAATATCAGAGCAGGGCTGTTGTCAGCTGCCTGTAATTCTGTTGCATACTGAGTCTTCCCCAGGTGTATCCCCCCCAGCTAAGGTGTGGGACCCTGCTGAATACCAGATCCCTTTGTTGCATATTATCGTGTTAACTGAGCTGTCACGAAAGTTACCAGTATATATGTAGAACACAGGGATTAATCCAATTAAACCTCCACTGACTTTTCCACATTCCTCATGTTGCAGCCCATATCTCTTCACAGGTAGGTGTTAGAGCATGGGTAAGGTTAATCAAATGGTGTTTGTGGAATGGAAACCCATCAGAAAGCCTGACATAATGAGAGGGAGAGAGGGAAGGAGTGATTAGCAGCTAAGCTTTAACCCACTGTAGCTGCCGTGATCCTTAACCTTCTGGTGTCAGTTTTAATTGTAAGGGTGGACTTTAAAAAATTTTAAAAAAAAAAAAAAGACATAAAGGCAAAAGTGCTGCACTCCCTGACCTGTAGTTTACAAATAATACAGGCTTTAGATTTTTTTTCCAACATTGAAGAAGACCCCTAAAGACTTTTTATACAATAAACTAGTGTGAATAACAGCTTTAGTGAGGAAAAAAATATATCTGGGAATTAAAACTAACAAATATGTTCGGATTGAAATTTATGTAGTCACATAATGACACAGATGGTAAATTTTACTGATATATACTTTTCCCTGGTGTAGAACACACAGTGGCAATCCAGCATGACAGATTGTATCCTAGACTAAAACTGTGTCAGACACACAGTAAGCAGAAGATGCTATCATATAATTTGCACTGGGGCCAGCCTGAATCTTGTAAGCGTTCTTTGTTCAGCTGCATTGAGTTGTTTTGCAACTGGGGTTGCTTTCTGTAAAATATTTCTGGGTTTTTTTCTTTGTTCTTTTTTTTTTTTCTGTTATTAATAGGGTTTTTCACTGGCTTCAAACAGCATTCACCTTATAATTAACTGTTATTGTTATATAACAAATAATAATACTAATTATTATCAGTATTACAGATCCCATCCAGTGAATTACTTCAGACTGATCTGCAGCCTTATCTGAGGTCAAATATGGAGATTTAAGTCACCACTGAATGTGCAGAGCTAGATATAAGATTCATTTCTTGTAGTTTAGCCATTTAGGCTAAATTAGACTCTCTAATTAGGCTCTTGTTATTGAAAAGGTAAAAGAAATGTTTCTCCAGAGACTGCTTTACCTTATTCCTTTCAGAAATTTATTTTAGGATGGGCAAACAACCCTGTCAGGATGTTTGCCTCATCTCCAAAAGATTGACTTAAGTGAAATAAGTAACATTTCTACTACTAAAGTTAGAGAAAATTTATGCCTTCTGTGGTGGCAATGGTGGGGATTTTTCACACGCTAGTTGTACTTGTATCTGGATTTTACAGACACATTGAAATTTGTATCAACAGTCGTCATTCAGCAAAAATTTATATGTGGTTTTTAATTTGTGTGGTGTGAATGGTCCTCCCAAAAACTGAATTTTTCTCAGCAGGTCTCAAGCAAAGAAGAGAACTGGCAGTTTTTCCAAATCTCCAAATCTTAGGTTCAAGTTCACTACACAGCCTTTCTTTTCACTTTATTTTAGAGAAAGAATGAGAAAGATTTGATGGTAAAGGGAATTTTTTACTTTATAAGAGCCTTTAAAAAGAAACATCTTTAAATAGCTAAACATTTTTTTTCTGTTGACTGTGTATGCCAAGGAAAGCTTCAGAAGATGCCACATCCACACATTTTTGGAACAATTCCAGAGATGGTGATCTCACCACTTCCCTGGTCAGCCTGTTCCAATGCTTAGTCACTCTTTCTCTACCTTCAGCGCTCCATTCCTTACAACTCTGCTGTCAGCAGGAACTGGAGATGGGATCTTTCTCTTTGCCAAGCACACAAGCAGCAGAGCCCATTAAATCCCATTAAAGGTGGAACAGTCTACCCAGTAGGATCAGACCACCACCTAAAACCTGCTTTCCTTGGATATCTTTGCTCAGCAAAGGGTATTCCATGTCCTGCCTGACACAAATTCTGCCTGTTATTCCTCCATATTCTTGGCTTTCGTGGTAATGAGTTGGAGCCTCAGTGGTGTAATCTGTGAACCTAGAACAATAGTAGCAATCATACTGAAAAAACAGTCTTAATTTTTAATGTCCCCACATTCCATTTGTTCAATGAGAGTGTTAGAGAAAAGAAATTAAACTGCAAGAGCTACAGCAGGCTGAAACAGTTCTAAAAGGCCAAAGACAGAATGACAACACAGTAATAATGGCAGTGCAATAATGTACATTTATATGGTGGCTTTCATCCAAAGCTCTCAGAGTCCTTAAAAACTTTGTAGGCAAAATAGTTTTGGGAGTAAGGTACAGGTGAGTATTCATGGATTTCTAGGTATTTTGGAGCACTGAATCATAAAATGGTTTCGGTTGAAAGGGACCTTAAAGTTTTGTTCCAACCTCCTGCCATGGGCAGGGACACCTTCCACTATCCTGGGTTACTCCAAGCCCTGTCCAACCTGGCCTTAAACAGTTTCAGAGGTGGAGCAGCCACAGCTTCTCTGGACAAAACTGACTCCTTTACTGCTTAAGGACTTCTGGATGTTGTAAAATCAAAAGACTGATTGAGCACAGTCACAAAATTAACGTGGTTTTAGAAACTGAAAGAGAAGGCCAAAGCTTTTACAGATGGACATGACTTATTTATAGAGGACTGAGGGCTCTGTGATTTGGCAGAAAATGCTACCCAACATCCCATTTCCTGGAGTTAGAGCTACATGATTTTAGACTGGAAACAACAACAAAATGCTTATCAATGATCGTAATTAACTATCAAATCAACTCACCCAGGAATAGAGGGGACTGTGTGTTGCTTGAAGTGCTTAAATGAGGACAATATGCAGCTTGAGGGGGTGCAGTGTAGCTTGGAAAAGTTATGGGTGAGAGATAAGAATAAAATTGTAAGGTTTATTTTCAGTAAATGTACAACCATGATGATATTAATGGACCCTTCTAGCCCCCAAAAATCTGAGTATATATGAATTTATTTCTTTATATATTTATTTGCAAGAGAAGGGGACAAGTGGTAGCAGCAAAGATGTGTTTGTAGAATGGGTTAAAAATAGGACTGTTTTTCCTGCTCTGATATTTTGACTGTACTGACTTAATTCTGTACTTTTGTGTGATTGCTATGAATTAGTAGTGGGATGTAGTACCATTTGCAATTAATAATAATGACAACAAAATAATAATAACTTTTTTTGCTTCCAGTTGTTACCTGTTCTATTCCCTTCACTTCTATTTCTCCTTCTCCTGTGAGCACAAAGGTTTCTGAGGACACCTGAATCTTTTAATTTGGCTGCATTTTTATGCTTTTTCCATTCAACTCTGACAAACCAGGGGACTCAAAGCCTCCATTTCAAATGCTTCCCTTTCCCCCATCATTCTTTTAGTGTTCTTTCAGTGGGAGGCAATTTGTTAAAGGAAAGGTTTCAGTCCTGATGTTTGTGAGGTATGTTTACATTTATAAACACACTTCAAAAATATGTTAAAGTTAATGCATATTTGGGTGTATTTGTATGTGGAACAGAATTTGAATATATTCCTAAAATGACTATTTTTTTTTATCTTTGCTTGTATGTGCAATAGAGTTGGAAGAAAGGTATACAGATAGATCTTGGACCCTTGGAGAAGCCTTATGGTAATGAAGCTTGTTAAAGGTTGCTCCAAGCCCTGTCCAACCTGGCCTTGAACACTTCCAGGGATATGGTATCCACAGCTTCTCTGGGCAACCTGTGGCAGTGTCTCACAATGTTCACAGTAAAGAATTTCTTCCTAATATCTAATCTAAACCTACTCTCTTTCACTTTGAAGCCATTCCCCCTTGTCTTCTCACTGCAAGCTCTAGTAAATAGTCTCTCTCCATGTTTCCCGTACCCTCCCTTGAGGTGCTGGAAGGCCACTTACATAATGATTCATAAAGATGTAAAATGGATCTTTGAAAAACAGTAGACACCAATGTTATGATTTACAGGGGGAAAAAATCAGCAAAAAAACCCCAAATAGTCAACAACTTGCAAAACCTTCCTATAAAAGTAACTGCTCACCTACGGTCAAGCAGTGTGACTTCAACAAGCCAGTGGGAAGGGGATGAGGCTTTGGATGAACTTGCTTAGGAAATGTTACGTGCTCCCCCAGTGATCCATAACACATCTGTGTTTATTTGTGTATAGAACCATAGAATCATTGAGGTAGGAAAAGACTTTTAGGATCATCAAGTCCAACCATGGATATGTCCGTATCTGCATGAGCTTTGGCAGTGCCAATAAATAAACCAGGAACAAACACTGGAATGTGACAGTCTTTGAGACCTCTCAGATGGTCCTTGGCATGCTGTTGATCAGGATAGTGCTGTCCCAGACAATTCCCAGGCACAGCTCAGGAGCCAGCATGCACCAGGCACTGTCCCCAGTAGGCGAGCTGTAATTGGCTACTTTATTTTGGAGGTGAGGTTGTTTAACACTAAGGAAATGCCTGGGCTGTGCCAGGTGGCCTCAGGGACCGAGAGCTGATCCTGACACTTCCTTAGCTGACTAACAGGGATGTAGCCAAAATGTCTGGCAGTAGATTTGTCTTGGTTCCACTTCTGCAAGCTTGCCTGGCAGCCAAGACACAAATCCCTTTCTCCTCTGCTGTGGCTCAGCAGTGAGGAGCTGAAATACTGTTTTTCACCATGATGGGAAGAAAAGAAGTGAAGGGGCCAATCTGAGACAGAAAGCTTTAAAAAAATACACCAAACATTAACATCCACTAGCTGTAGTCCTGTTCCTGTTATAGTCCAGGATTGTCAGTCTACCAAGAGTTTTTTAACAATTTGCCTTCATCTGTTTTCTGCCCATGTCCACCTGAATGAGGCACTGAGTTCAGATGGGAGAAATGAGCAGAAGGGGTGAAGGGAGGAAATTTTTTGTCAGGTTTTCATCTCTCTCTAATTAAATACAGACTACTGTTTCTTTGAGTTCAATATACAGTATCCATTTAAAAATAATAATAATTAAAGATTCTACTTATCATTTTATCTCACAGAAGGCTCACAAGGAGTTGTTCTATAGCCTGAGGCTAAAGCTAGCCCAGATATTAGCTGAACCAAACAGGGCTGTCATTGCGAGCCAGTCTGCACCCCTGCGATGTTGAAAAAAAAAAAAGTTAAATTAATGCCAAGAGATGAAAGCTAGGAAAGCATCTGAACTGTACAGGAAAATAGAGATTGCAGAGGAAGGCAGGGACAAATACCTGTGTTTAGTCGTCTGCTAAGGTGGACTTAGATTATGGGCTTTGAGGGAAAGAGCTCAGTGGTTCATCCAGCTTTCTTACAGGACCTGGTTATGTGACCTTGACTCCCCAGGTACCAGGAAGAAGGAAGTCTTGTATTCAAAACATTGCTTTATAAATGTCCTTTAGCTATTTCATCTGGCTTTCCTCTCTGCCTCTACAGGGAAATAGAACTTGGCTGCCTGAATAATAGGTGAAATTAATTCTTCTATTTGGGCACACACTCCACAGCAATTATATAAGTTCTTTTCAGGCAGCACAGAAAGCTGCTTTGTGCAGCCCAGGTAGTGAGGAACCAGCATGGCAAGGAGCAGGGAGGCCTGTTGCAGAGGGAAGGTGTCACCAAGCAGCCTGGCAGGAGCAGAGGTGTCAGTGATGCGCGATGTCATGAACCCTCCAGCTCAAAGAGGCAGCAGCCCTGCAATATGTCAAGTGCATTGGTGAGTTTCGGCTCAGTGGAGAGGACAATGCACACACCTGGGAACTGGGGAACATCTGCTCGAAGAAGTCACTTGAAAAATAACCTTGCATTGGCTTGGGAGAAACATCTGTGCAGCAAATGACATACCACCAGCACTGGAAGGATGGGAAGGCAGGAGCTGGGGAAAGCATAAGAACCATCTTGTGTTGATAATGCGGGGAGCTGGTGGCAACATTAGGGAAATTTAGGTCAGCATAAACTTATTTGGCTGCACAGCTTTTCTGCATAGGAGCTGCCGCAGCAGCTGTCTAATTAAAATGGCTGTGCAGCTGTTTTAACACTGGTCAAAGGGAACATGAGTGATCCAAACTTTCCCCCTTTTCTCCATTCTCCACTCCAAAACTCTTTCTCTATTGTTTATTTCTTATAAGAGTTTCCTCCCGCGTGTTTTCTACTGTGTACATAAAGAGCAGGAATACGGGGAGGACATAAGTGCTTCAAAGCAGATTAATCTTGTATTCTTCTAAGAGATGTGAAATCTAAGACATGGAATGATATATTTTGTCCAGAACAAAGCTATTTGATATACAAGATAGGGAAAAAATCCAAAATCTCTCGTACCTTCACACTGACTTATTTTATCCATTATTTTGGACAACTCTGTTATTCAGGCAATGAAAAGATTCAAATGAAACATCTTCTGACAAGATGCATCCCTTTGGGTGAAATTCCCCAGGCTAAATATTTGGGAAAGTCCAGTTAGGTGGTTACTTTTGGTTGCATGGGCCTGCAGATTTGAAGAACAGGAAACAATTTCATTTGTCTGAATTAGAAGAAGTCAAAAAGTCACAGCAGGGACTGTGTTAGAGGTTCAGCTATGATTGAGGGTCAATACTCAGAAATGTATCCTGGACCTGTTTAGTTTAGTTTAACTGTAACCAGAGCATCCAAAATAGTTACACTACCATCCATCTGTAGTCGAAGCTGTAGACAGTAAGTAGTCCATTTCTGGTCAGCTTCCACATCCAAGTGGTGTAGGCTCAAAGCCTACACATGCCCCTGTGCAAACAGGCAAAGAGGGGGATCCATGGGATAGCATCTTGAATTTGCAAGATTATTTTCCCTGCAGGCCTCTGCACCTGCAGACACACATGATAAAAAGACTGGGGAAGGCAATATACTGAGATTATTTCAACCACTGAGGAGAAGGCAGCAGCACGTCCCTGAAATGTGAACTGCTGTTTGCGCTACACATCACTCCTTAACATTTCATAAGCTTGTGCGATGAACAGAGCTGTTACAGAGAGGGTTTGGCCAGGTTTGGGCAGCAACCTCATAGAAAACACAGGAACAACACCTACAAGTTGCAGATGTGTCTTCTGTAAGAGACTTGGCTTCATGAGGGTCAAGGCATCAGCTCCACACGGTGTGATGTAAGGATATAAGGAGTGTAAAGATTGAGGTCCATTAGATGATCTTTAAGGTCCCTTCCAACTCAAAACATTCTGTGATTCTATATGACACAGAGAAAGGAGAAAAGGTCTGAATTATGTCAAGTATTACAAATGTGGAAGAGAAATCAAATGTAATTTGAGCAATACAGGTGGGTGGAGAGTGAAATATGGGAATACTTGAGTCTTGGGGTTAAAACTGAACAACTGAACAGTTACTCTGGATTCTGCGTCTTTTATCCAGATGCCAGCTCCTGGAGTGTGTTAGAGAGGAAGCAACCCTGGATTGGATGAAGTTTTAATTTTATTTTGTAAGGGACAGATCTCTCCCTGAAGACAGCAGCACAACTATCCCTTTAATTCAAACTCCTGCCGGAATTTCTTTCTGTCCTTTAAGTGTTTTCTGGATGGACAATGGGAAGAATGGGAGAGGGGCAAAGAAAGAAAGAGAGAGACTAAGAGCAGGAGACTGAGAAAACTCAATTAGCTGCACATGAGTTTTGAGAACATGGTGTTCCTATGAGTGAACAGATGCAATATACTTAGAGATCTTTAACCTTCAGAGGAAGAATCTGCATTAAGTGAAGTGGAAAAACAGGACAGAAGGAATAAAACAAAATTAACAGGCTTCAGAGGACTTCTGTCACTCAGCACAGTACTGTGAGAAGGAGACTAAAGTCAAGAAGTCAAAAGCCTTAGGCATGTTTTTACTAATTTTATGTGTCCTTACCTTCCTTTTTCCCTTCTTGACCAACTCATGATGACTACATTAATCTTAACAGCTCATCAAGTTATCAGCACCAAATAACTATGTGTAAAATGCAGACTTTTGGTTTATGTTGCACACTTTGGGTCTTACTATTTGAAAAAAAATATTAAAATCACACTGTCATAAAGAACTTTTTCAGTTCACTGTTCTCATAGCAACTATTTCATGACGGTGTCACAAGAATTAACTTCACTCAATATGGCAGGTGAAGTAGGAGACAATATTTGC
The DNA here is from genome assembly GCA_013396655.1 of Campylorhamphus procurvoides. Lineage (NCBI taxonomy): Eukaryota > Metazoa > Chordata > Aves > Passeriformes > Dendrocolaptidae > Campylorhamphus > Campylorhamphus procurvoides. The sequence goes on along the minus strand of WBMV01004154.1, from coordinate 715,388 downwards.
TATGTTTCTTTACATCTACTTTCCATGAGACAAGGAAATTAGTGTTAAATTCCAGTCAGTCATTTCTGAAGATATGCTTAATTTCATAGAATCCTAAAATCATAGAATAGTTTGGGTTTGAAGGGACCTTAAAGACCATCTTGTTCCAACCCCTCTGCCACGGGTAGGGACACCTTCCACTAGACCAGGTTGCTCAAAGCTCCATCCAGCCTGGCCTTGAACACTTCCAGGGATAGGGAATCCACAGCTCCCATTGGTAATCTGTGCAAGGAGTCACCGCTCTCACAGTCAAGAATTTCTTACTAATATCCAATGCAAATCTACCCTCCTCCAGTTTTAAGCCATTCCCATTCCCCCTTGCCCTGTTTCGCTGTTTCAAAAAGTCCCTCTCCAGCCTCACTGTATGCCCTGTGTAGATACTGGAGAGGGTTATACAGTGTCCCTGGAGCATTTTCTTCTTCAGGGTGCACAGTCCCAACTCTCTCAGCCTTAACTCTTATCATCTATTCATATTCCAACTCAAAGGGAAGTCTACAAGACTTGATTTCCCAAGAGGAATCTTTAACAATTTTTCTACACTCTTACACTGGGTCAACATCTATTTGTTGTCAGTCCATTCATGCCTTTTCACTCTCAGGTTCCCTTTGGAAGCAAACCATAGTATCGTCATAGATTACAAGACAATGCTTTACAGCCTCCACTCCAGAAGGTGTTGTTTTTTTACTCCTACACAAGAGAGTTTTCCCAGGGAAAACACCATACCCTGAGGATTTTCACTCTCAAATACTTCAATTTTCAGTCAAGACAGCCTCACTGTCCTGCAATGTTTTTCCATGGTACTAAACTATGGTATGAAAGAGCACCACAGCAGAGGGATGCAACACATAGAATCACAGAATGATCTGGGTACGGGGCATTAAATACCATCACGTTCCAAAGAGTAAGAAAGACTTTGCACTGGATCAGGTTGCTCCAAGCCCTGTTCAACCTGGCCTTGAACACTTCCAGAGATGTGCACATCCCTCTTGCTGTTTTGCTTATTGTGCTCAAAAGGATGGTCCCAAAATTAAAGCTGTCACAGGATCACAGAAAGAGCATTTACGATGCTGAAAATACCCAGTCCAAACCCTGGTCCACATTAGACGTTCACAGTCTTGGCTGCTGTAGACACAATTAACTCATATGGCACAAAGCTGTGTCTGTGGTTTGGGTTGGATATTAGAAAATGGTTCACCCCTCAGAGAGTGGTGGGCACTGAACAGGCTCCCCAGGGCAGTGGTCATGGCCCCAAGGCTGCCAGAGCTCAGGAAGTGTTTGGACAACACTCTCAGGTACATGGTGGGGTTGTTGGAGTGTCCTGTACAGGGCCAAGAGTTGGATTTTGATGATCCTTGTGAATACCTTCCAATTCATTATATTATACAATACAATACAGATGAAAGGGAGACAGCAACCTTGATACAGAATATGAGGAAAATATAAATATACCAAAATAGGAATTTGGCCTTGGTCTGGTCTCCTTGGTAAAGGAAATGGACATTCTTCCACTTTGGTGGATTTCACATGGTTTGCATGAATAAAAGGATTTGGGCCTTTTGAAATGAAAAGGAGGTTTCTGCTACATGCCAGCATGCTGCTGATGAGATCTCATCAAAAATGCACCATGACCATGTCTTCCCCTTGGTTTGCCTGTAAAGCATGTGGCAACCTTTGTCTGCGCCACAGGAAGAGCTGTTTGAACAGATCATCCTGCGGACTCAACACCGAACGCGACGCTGCACTCGAGAGCCTGTGTAGTACTTTCTGTTTGTGACTCTGTTTATCATACTACAAGTCTTGATTATTCTAATGACACTGGGCCTCTTCAGAAACACATTGTTTATACCCCCAAGGAGTTTGCGGCGTACACAAATATTCTCAATCTACTGTATAAACAAATGTGTTATTCAGCAGACAGTGGCAGCTCTGCTGCTGATAACTGGGAGAGGGGCTGACAACAACACAGCCAATATTACCTCCACCTCTGAGTGGCTTGTACAGTTTGTTTGGATTCACTCTCCATCATTGCAATGGGCTCTGGAGTTCTCAGTGCTGCCTGCTTTGGAGTCTTTGGTGGATTTTTGCACAAAGCAAAAAACTTAACTCTTGAGTTCATGTGCAAAACTGCATTTTTTTCATCATCTACAGCTCAGCTTCTTCATGAGGGGCAGTGGAGGGGCAGCACTGATCTCTTCTCTGTGCTGACCAGTGACAGGACCAGAGCGAACAGCATGAAGCTCTGTCAGGGAACGTTTAGGTTGGATATCAGGAAAAAGTTCTTCCCCCAGAGGGTGGTGGGGCACTGGACAGGCTTCCCGGGGCAGTGGTCACATCCCCAAGGCTGCCAGAGGCCAAGAAGTGCTTGAGCAATGCTCTCAGGGTGAGTTTCTTGGAGTCTCCTGAGCAGGGCAGGGTTTGGACTTGATGATCCTTGTGAATCCCTTCCCATGAAGGATATTCTGTTATTCTGTGATTTTATCTTATTTGAGCAAATGCCTCTTCAGGTCTTTTAGAAAAGGAGTTATGAGACCCACACTTTGGGAATATATCAAACAGAAGTTTAATTGTTATTGAAAGTACCCAAGCTACAAGAAGCTATGCACTGGTAAAAGGTGGAAGTGTTTTCTCACTAAAATTCTGGTGGTTTTGGCCTTTCCTGCTCCAGTTACCCTCTGCTGATTCACAGAGGTCCTTAGTTTGGATACAGCTTTTAGACCTTCTAAGGTGCTTGAACTGTATAAACCTGAATCCCACTTGAAGTGAATGTAGCTATGGGGGAGGAGACACTGTAGGAGATAAAAAGGAAGGGAAGTAAAGAAGATTTTCCAGGCGGTTGTACAATATTGCATAAGGATGACTGAAATGGTTCAAACTGAGTCTGATAAGCTAAATATGGTTGAAAACACATTCTGGTATTTTATTCTGGCACATAGAATTGGGAGCCAGCAGAGATTATCAATGGTATCTGGGGGTTGAAATCAATCAGACTTAGCAATTGTATGTTGGTTTGGAGGTTTTGACCTTTCTCAGTGCAGTGTGAACCTGTCTCTATCACTTGGAGGTTTTTTGGGAGTATCAAAGTTAGGACTTCTTCCTTGTTTCCTTTGGGCCAGGTGAATAGAATTTGAAGACACCAGTAAACCCATCAAAATTACATTCTGTTACAAGAAAGTAGAAAACCCTGACTTGTTCCAGACATGAAATGAGGGATACAAAGTCACTTTATTAAACAATAATGACTTGGAGAACTTCAAAGCTCCTCAGTTGTTTCAAATAAATCCAGTCTGTGCTCACAAACACAGATTCCCATCATTTCACCTTACCTGTTGTGTGGATACTCCACAACAGACTAAACTGATCTCTAGAGATCCATGTTTTGAGTCCTTACTTCTGATCTTGTTTTTAATGTGTGCTTGCTAATTTTTCCTCCAATATTACATTCCTTAGATGTGAATCTGTCCTCTAAATGAAGAGGCAAAGGAAATTGTGAATAAAAGGGGAAGCATATAAATATAGGATTGCCACTGCCTGTTGTTTCCAGACATCTTTGGCTCACACAGATGACAATACTTACAGTTAAGATTTTATAAAATGGAAAAAAAAATAGAAAAATTCAGCAAATTGTTCAACTGGTACCACTCCTCTTCTCGTGGCAGCTTCATTTCATGTCACTGGAGTGAGGAAGGTCCGTCTGATTGTCTGGTTAGTATTTTTATTGCCTATTTTTTTTTGGTTTATGTGTGTATAAGCTTCATGCTAATATTTCATATGTCTCTGGCATTGTGATTTGGAGATTTGTGGGACACAGTGGACTGTCCCCCCACACAAAGAAGACCTTGGTATTGATCCTTGTGTGAATGCCATCAGCAGTCAAATCTTCTCAGAATTTTAGGCAGGAAGGAGAACTGGGATAAGGCCAAAGCTGGAGGGAAATACGGAGCTTGGACAGACAAAGGAAAAAGTCCTCGGATGCAAACAGGTCCTGAGGGAAGACAAGCAGGGGCAGTGGCTAAAATTCAGTGAGGAGCTGGTTCCCAGCAGAGGTTCTGCCTTGCCAGGGCTCTGGCAAGGAAATATTGGGGCTGATGGCCAATTCATGCCCTGCAGTGCTCTGCTCTCCTGGCACCCGTCTGCCTTTGATCAGGACTGGTGCTCATCATGGGAAAATGAATACCCAAAAATCATCCCATTTTATTATCATCCCTTGTTTTCTAGCAATGCCAGGACTCCAGAACTGATGCAGCTGAAAGTCTCTGAGCCCTGCACAGAGCTTAGACTCTGAGAGGCTGAGAAAAGCAACACTGCATAGAAATGTCTATAGTGAAGTTCAGAGGTAGGGTAGGAGGGATCTTTTCCTGGCAGGGGAAGTGTGAATGTAAAGTACTTTAAAATTTCAAAGCACTCAAAGATGACATAGAAGAAAGAATTCTTAGGAATTTCTCAGAGAGATTTCAAGTACAGAGCAGCTACAGGTTCAGAAAAATATTTATTATGCTCAGCCTGTGCTCACTTGGTCCTGAGTCCTTTATCCCTTTTTTTTAGATCAAGATTTCAGGAAGTACATTTATATATTCATCATGAAAGTGTTTATAGCTTTATACTGTCCTTGGCTAGCTAAACCCACTATATTCTAATTACACTCTCATAAATTTGAAGGCCAGAAGAACAATTACTTTAATGTAGTTGGACTTTTTCCATACTCAAGACACAGGACTTAGCCAGGGATCCCTTCATCAGGCCTGTAACTTGTGGCTGAACTAGGGAGTCTCTTTAGGAAAGACATCTAATCTTGATTTAAAGGCTTCTTTAAAGACTACTTAACAACTCATCAAGCTTGTCTGGGGTTTCTTCTTTGGTTTATAGAAGTAATGAACCGAGTCCCCCATCCTCCCCTCCTGGAGTTACTTCTTAATGGAAAGTAAAAATGCCACAATTACAACACACCATGTGTGGGACATAAAAGCTCGCTCTCACTTTAGTCTCTGTATCATATTTAATAAAGTACCAACAGAGCAGCAATAATGTACACTGGGAATCAGGCATCATAAATAAAAGGAAGAAAATGTAATAATGGGTAGTTGGAGAAAAATATGAAGGCAGCTGTAAGAAGAGAAACAGACAAGGAGAAAGAAAAAAATAAACAGAAAGAAAGAAAAAAAATCAAAAATCCTCACAGCCAGGCATAGAAATAATGTATTTTAAAGTGAGAGCACTTTTGGAGGATTCTGCCTGGACAGAGGAAGAGATATCCAGGCAGGCATGTACACACACATACACACACACACACACTTGCCAGATCTTACCAGATGATGTAGTTGAGGCTGGCTGAACTTAATTAACTTGGATGAGTGCTTTTAGATTTTAACCTTCCTTGTTTATTTGCTTTCGCTGTGCAGTGGTAAATACTTTCAGACATGGAAGGAAAGAAGAAAGGGAGGGCTGGAATGATTTTTGAAGAAAACAATAAGCAGCTCCATATCCGTCCAGTTGTATTTTAAGGATGCAGGATAATTGCTCAGCTGGTGTGATCAAGCACAGTTCTGATACTGATCTACAGCACCCAAGAAACTGGCACTGGGAAGCTTTTCCTTTCTGGATTTCAAAAATAATTAATAGGTCCTTTATCCTACAACCTCATCTTTATTGCTAAAAGGGTCAGTGCAGGGGTGTATTGTCTAGTACTAAATCCACCTGTCATGGTTTGACCACTTCCAAGTTCTCTTAGTTCCCAAAATAAGCTGTTCACATCCAAATTCATATATGGGAATGGTTCCTGACTCTTACTGTCTCTCAGAACAAGTCTGGGAACTACTTCATCTGGGTTGATAACTTGGCAGGGAATAGAGGAGTTTGGAAGAGTGAACACCAAATCCAAGTTCTGTGCCCTGACTCTGGGTAATTCCTAATTTAGGCATTGCCTAAGCATCTGGAACAAGGAGAGATATATATAGGCAATATGGGTTCTTCATGTCTGAATTTAAGCATATCAGGATCTCAAGGTCCCCTAAATGCTTTTATAGAAACATAAAATATTTTGGGTTTGAAAGGACCTTGAAAGTTGGCAAAATCATAGAATCATAAAATCAAAATCACAGTAACATAGAATGGTTTGGGTTGGGAAGGACCTTAAGGATCATCTCTTTCCAAGCTCTCTGCCATGGGTAAAGATCTCCCACAAGACCAGGTTGCTTCAAGCCCCATCCAACCCAAACTACATATGCAACTTTACATATATAAAGACCTTTTCCTTAGACTCTGACAAAATTAACATAATCTCGGAGACTGTCCCTCAGCCTGACACAACTTTTTTCTTCCAGTCTTTAAACTTTGTGCGTTGCACATTGCAGAGAATTGTAATGGAAGGAATTTTTGCAAGGTAGCTGGTGGCTCCTTCTTAATCAAGGATTAATTTAGTGATGTCTCTTTGTTTCTCTAGAGGTAATAATCTCCATTTGGGAAAGAATAAAATCATCCTGCTTAATCTGAGGGGAATGTATGAGCAGAGTTTATCCCTGGAAAGAATACTTTAGTTCTGAGGTAGAAAGTCCAAGGTACAGCTGAGATCTAAGGTGAATTCTGGTTCCCACCTGCTGACAAGGGATTCCTACTGTTCCTATTCTTCCTGCCAGAAACAGAGCTAGGCTAAGCTGGGCTGGACTACAGTGGTCTGGCAATGTCTGTTGAAGAAAATTAAAACATAGCAAGAAGCAACAGAGGGCTGCAAATGTTTGTCCATCTGTAATGTCAGACCTTTGTTCTGGCCTTTTGCTCTCGACTGAGAACCTCAGCTCACTGCTTCCAAGGAAGGTGTGTTAGTCCCTCACATGTAAAAGCCCTGCCAACTTGCCATGAGGAGGGGGATCTCACTCCTGACCTCCACACTGACAGTCAGAGAGGATGAGCAGGAATCACTGTGGCTGAGGATTTAAGGTGACAGTGAAAAAACTGGCAGCCACACTTACAAATGCAGTTCAGCTCCGAACAGCAATGTGTAAAAATGTCATTTTCTCACTCAGCAGCTCAGGTCCCTCAGCCTGACTGCTGCCCTAGCACTCAGAAATATTAGCAAAAATTCACGAGGAAGACTTGGCTCACGTCAGCCCTGTCAAAACACTATTCTTTGACTTTCAGGTCAACTGCACACTGAAGTTCTTCATTACTGTGGTGAAGCAGTTCAGTGTCAGGCAGCAGAGCTCAAAAAGGTGCAAAAAGTCCAACCTGGCTACTCAGATGCTGCTTTCAAGGCTTTTGGTGTTGGGAAACACGATATGAAATCCAGGGTACAGTAATCGCAATTTCGACCCATGCATGTGAGCAAGAGGGGAAGGAAGGGAATGTAGACCCAATTGTCTATGCATTTTATTAATTCAATTGAGAAGAGGGAAGTGTCTCTGAAACTTTGGAAAACTTCAAGGCTTCTCAGGACAACCCTATCTGTGCTGATAGCATAGGAAGCCAGTAGAAGAGAGGAGATGCCAATGGATGCTCAAGATCACAGGATCATGGAATGGTTTGCATTGGAAGGGACCTTAAAGATCATCTAGTTCCAACTCCCCTGCCATAGACAGGAACAACTTCTACTAGACCCGTCCAACCTGGCCTTCAACATTTGAGTTCTTGGAAATATGTTTAATGTGAATTCCCTGTAAGACTGTAGATACATAATCCTCTTGGGATGTGCTAATAGATGGCTTCCAATCATGTGGGCTAAAGCTATCCTGAAACCCAGGTCTCTTCCTTCTACTGTAAAATATTAATCTACTATGGCAAATGTGGGTATCTCCATCATCAAACAGTCTTCTTTGATGTGAAGTTTCATAAGTGCTCAAGCTTTGGGTCTTGACAAGGTCTGAAAGTTTCGTTTGGCTTCTTTTTTCACAGAGTAAACACTTGTGATCTCTTGTGTTCAGCTGAAGGATGACACTACTCTTAATGGTGCTGAAAGGCTGTGGCCTGGGTTCCTGCCAGGTAGCTGGGAGGTTTAAGTCCCAGCTTCAGAAGGCTCTAGGTCCACAGGTTTTCACCTCCTGATAGTTGTAAAATGAGTATATTACTCAGAGAAAGATGAAGATTGTGTTTTGACAAGGACATGGAGCTACAGGACAGAGGGAATGTCTTTGGAGTGAAACAGGGATGATTTAGATTAGATATAAAGAAGAAATTATTTATGGTGAGGGTGGTGAGGCCCTGGCACAGGCTAATCAGAGAAACTGTGGCTGCCCCATCCCTGGAAATCTTCAAGGCCAGGTGTGAGCAACCTGGTCTGGTGGAAGGTGTCCATGCTCATGGCAGAGGGTTGGAACAAGATGAACTTTAAGGTTCTTTCCAACACAAACCATTCTGTGACCTTAAGATTTTTTCAGCAATTGGTTTGCAGCCCAGTAGATGTCCAGTGGTGGATATTTGGCTTTCACAAAGTCTCTAGCTATATTGAGTCATTCATGGATCCCAGAAGAGAATTGCAATAAAATTCAATAAATTCCCACTGATTCAATTGCTGCTTTGTCCTGATCAGTATTTCAGCAGTTCAGAACCAGCCACGTGACCCACCCCAACACTATATATAATTTTACAGCACTGGGCCTCTTTTCCCAAAATGTAGACTGATTTTAGCTCATGAGGTGCTTTCAGGGTGATATTAGCCAGCTGTCACTGGAGGATCAGATGATATTAATGGCAACTGGCATGTCTATTCAGCAATCTGAGCTCATCCCTGCAAAATCAGATTGAGGCTGTTTCAAACAAAAAAAGGAAATCAGGAGAAGCCAAGTGAAATAACAAAACCACTGCCGACTCGAACAATCCAGCAATTCATCACCTCAAAGAGGTCCTTGTGAATGGGAGGAAGCCATGGAACAAGACTGGGTCTGCAAAAGGTTTCCTCGTTTCTTGTACCGAGGAATTTACTGAAGCTCAGTGTTTTCCTCCTAAAGCTCTGTCTCAGAGCACCCAAGCTCGTGATTGTAACATCCTGGCTGGCAAGAACATTGGGTCTGTAGCTTGTCAGTCAAAATCCATCCTGCATCCTGCCAGACTAGTTTTCCATGTGTGCCCCAGGGTAGCAAGCATTAGCCCTACCATTCCCCCAAGGATATGCATATCTTAAAGTGTATGAGTAGTCCTATAGGCTTCAGTGGGGCTACAAATGTGTTTACACACTTTAGCAATTCCCTCATTAGTACACAAAAAATATATTATATTTCTGTCAAAAGGCAATTTGAAGTTCACTTTTCAAATGCCAAAGGCCTGTGCATTTACCAAGAACAACATTTAGCTTTTCCAGCCTCTGTTCCTCAGGGCCAGAGAACTTGTACAAAGGAGGGAAATCACCCTAAATGAGCTTTTCTTGTACCACAAGGAGGAAAGCAAAAAGTCATTAGATAAAAAAGGTGGTCTACATTTATGGTTAAATATTGGATGTGTAATTTAAATGAGAGAGCCAAGTTGAATGCAAAGCAATTACCAGCACTTAATATTAGTCAGACTAATAAAGCAGCAATTAAACCTCATTATACAGCTATAAAATTGATGTGTAATAGATTGATTGCACCAAATGCTCATACCCATGTTTGATGGCACATCATAGGCAAGGTGAACTAGTTCATTTAATTGGGTGATCAAAATAATTCCCTGCAATGGATTTAACCTTATTGCATTTCTTGGCTTCAGATGACATTGGTGACAGTACAAACAAATAAATAAACAGAATGAAAGGAAAGCGATAAAAGCTCACAGACTGGCTTGCTCTATGGCAAATACTCTCTATTCCATAGTATAATATTCCTTCTCCCAGGAGATCTACAGTTATTTGAGAATCTTCTTGCCAGCAGCACAATTTGGGTCTTGCACAGCAGCGCCGTTTCATTGTTCACTCCTTGAATTGAATATGAGGTGCTGAAGGAAGCCGGCATGTAAATGTTTTGTTGCCTGTTTACAGCTGACATGGATTTCAGCACCTCAGAGTATATTAAGTCCAGTGATTAAAAGAAATTGCTGTTGGAAACCTAAAGGGTAAGCAGTGAGGGGACCATGAATAAAAATGTTTTAAACTTCTCCAAAATTGCACCTGAACATTTTTATTTTGGCAATAGGTTCAGACTTAATCATTGCATTTAATCAGTGTCTAAGGGTCCAGCATGTAGGTTTTGCTCTTTATTTTATTAGAAATTATTTATGTGGGTTCATGTGATGAATATATATTTTTTAAGTTCAATTCCTCGTTGGTTGTAAAACAGAATATTTACTGAAGACAAAATTAGGGGCTTTGGTTGTTACGGATTTTCATGTCGCTCATCATTAAGGTCATATATAAAAACTCATTACCCTCACTTTCCCATCTTTGCATTCCACAACGTCCTTACTAAACTTGAGTCACCATGCAACAATAAAGATAAATGAATGATCATATTTTCTGCTCCAGCAACATCTGCCTTGGTCAAAAGAGCTTTATCTTCCAACATGGAGCTCATCTCTTCAGGAACTGAAGGGCTCAAAAACTGCATAACTCCGTGGTTGACCTTTTATGGGGAAGAAATGCTCTGAAAGGCAAAGGTACCTTGACTTTTACAAGTATCTTGTGGCCAAGTAAGATTTTAAATCATGATCTCCTGTACACTGGACAGCAGACAGTAGGCCCTTTCTATAAGGGGAAAAAAAGTCTCTTTTAAAAACACCAAAAAGACTGAGGTCAACAGAAAATTTGCTTTTGACATCAGGATTTTCCCAAAGAAATGCTACTTATTAAAATCCAGGCATGGAAGGAAATCAAATGAAAGGTTTATAGCCCATCCCTAATTTCAGTGGCTCAGCTAGTAATTTTCCTCCATAAACCAAAAATCACAGAATCAGAAAATGGGCCATTTTTATCAAGCTTTTAATTTCCAACTAATTCTGTGAGAAAGTAATCACTGGCAAAGACCTGTTGCTCTTGTGAACCTTTCTCTTCCCTTGCTCTGTGCTGTACTTTGGTTGATGCTCATCAATTGTGGTTTGAACTTGTTCTGGGTTCCAGCAGTGCAATGACCTCAGGTCATATTCATTATTCCCTCATCCTACAGAGCTGAAGCTCCTTATTTTCAAGTTCCTGGGGTTTCTCAAAGCCAGATGCAACTGCTGTATGAATGCTACAAGCTGCATCACTGTGTGGTGAGGGGAAGTGGCTCTGAGCTGACACTCTGACATCTTGTCCTCTCTTGAGCAACACTGGAATGAAAATAGAACATAGTGGAGGAAAGGGGCACTGTAGATCTCTGAGACATATTTCCATTGGACAATGTGAAGAAAAAATTATATGGAAATAGAAATAAGAAATTCCTCAATATACTGTCTTGCACACCATTTTTCCAATACAGTGTGAGTAAAAAAAAAAAAGCTTAATGCTTATTAAAACCTGGCATTTAAAAGCCTTGGAAGGGTGCTGGCAGCAAGGATCTCACACTTGCATCTAGGCAGTACATGTACTACTGCTCTAAGGTGAGATTCTTTAAAGAATTTCATCCATATTTGGGTCCCTGAGCATAAAGACGGCTTTTAGAAATCATGCCCACCTAATTCAACTGGGACTTACGAAAATATTGCCTCTTTCAGACGTCAGACCTTCTATTTATTGTCTAAATATTGACTGTAGAGCTGGATTTTTGACACCTGTACTTGTAAAAGTTGACCCACATTTTGGGAAATGTCATTTAGATTAAAACTTCAGTATTTTCTCTGTTTTTCCATAGCAGATTTTTACAGTTTTCTTCCTCTACCCTCCTCACCATAAAATCTACTGAAAATTTCAATATATGAAAATGCAATATATTGATATGGATGTTTTTCAAACACTGTATTCAAATTATCCGAGTTCCTACTCCTTTTTTTTTCTCAGCAACTCCCTGTAAAAGCTGTTGCTGCTCTCGTAAATCAATAAGGTCACCCCAGCTAGGATGTGTTTTGGATCCTAAATGTCTCTTCTGTTTTGGTATGCAGCACCTTGTACACACATCTGCTTGTTCATTCCTTATCAATACCTCCAGCTCAAGCAGGGCTGTTCTTTAATGGGAAGTCTTTCATTGGAGCTATTTAGTCTAAAATGGACTAAAAATTTATGCGGAGACATGGCAACTGTCTTTGAAGAGGTAAAAGGAGGAAAATGAACTGTTCTTTATATAGCAGGGGGATTGGAACTAGACTTCAATGTCCCATCCAACCCAAACCATTCCATGGTTCTATATTTTCTGGGATGTGGAAAACTAAGAGACTTAAAACCCAGCCAGAGAGATTCAGGAGAGGTCTCAGGTAAAATGTGCTGACTGCAGACCTGAAACAGATTGTCCTGAGGGATTGTTGAAGCTTAACAAGTTTTTAAGAACAAGCTAGATAAGCATCGAACAGGAATCACTTAACAGTAGCTGCTCATGTTTGGGGGCAAAAGAATGATCTAAGAAATATGATGATATTTCCTCCTATCCTGATTTCTCTGAAATAACTTATTTTAATATTGGACAGAAACCAGTGACAGGCTGATAAAAGGTGTTCTTGGTATCATTGGCAAGCAGGTCTAACCTTCCCACACCCCAGGATTTAATATGGCCTCTTAGTTGAAGAAGGATGTGATGGGAGGTTAATGTGCTTTGGTTAAAATTTTCAACAAGGATAAATGTGTTGAGGAAGCAGTAACTTCTCTACTAGAATGTTAAAGAAAATGATTCTGAGACAGTATTAAAATTATTTCCAAATTATTTCCCAATATGGGGGGGAGAGGGAAAGTGGTGAAATAGTTCAGAAAATTGAGATAAAGTTTGCAAACTTGTCATCCAATTTTTTAAGTCACTCAGTATTGATTTAGTTTTAAAATAGCTTTAAAATAAGTACAACTTATAGCTCTCTGTCATGCTCAGCATCCTCTTTGACTAACCTAGAGCTGACAGCCCTTCTTTAGAGAGCTGAGGTCAACTGAGATCACTTCTCTCTTAAAATATCCACAAGAAATCCCTGTGTGATACTCACAGATCCATCTCTTCAGCAGCACAAGACAGCCATGCTCTATTAGCATCCCTAGTGATGCACTGAGTTATCCCAGCTGTGTGCCCAGCCTAGCCAGCCATCCGAATGCAAACGCACATGTTCCTTCAGCTGATGCTCCTGTTGCCTCCAGGGAGCTGGGAGAAGGAAGGTGGGGACTGCTGTTCCAGTGTCAGTCCTCTTTATAAGCAGTAGTTGCAGACTCCTGCTGTCTCGTTCCTCCCTCTCTGATGACAGCATCCAGCCAGGCTTTCCAGGATGGAGCTGCTGGCCAAAATGGGATGTGGAGCGTGGGGTTTTGCTGTTTCCAGCAGCCTGCTGGCCTAGGCAGTCCAGTATTTTATCATAAATAAGAAACAAGGCATAACAGGTATAATCCTTCTAATCTAGGGGAATAGTGGAAGAGGTGGGAATAAATGTCCTTAATGTGTAGATAATCTGTAGATGTACATTGTGACTTTCATATATCTATATGGTGTCATTTTGAATTATTTGAGACGGACTTTAAACAATAAGATCTAGTGACAGAACAAGGAGGAATGGCTTCAAACTGACAGAGAGTAGGCTTAGATTAAATATTAGGAAGAAATTCTTCCCTACTAAGTTGGTGAGGCCCTGGCACAGGTTACTCAGGGAAGCTGTGGCTGCCCCTCCTCTGCAAGTGTTCAGGGCCAGTTTGGATATGGCTTGGAGAAACCTGGTCTAGTGGAAGGTGACCCTGCCCATGGCAGGGGGTTGTAACCAGATGATCTTTAAGGTCACTTTCAATCCAAACTGTTTTGTGTCTCCATAATCTAATATCAGCAAGTCCAGCAGTCTGAGTGCAGACTAAGGTAATCCATAAATTTCAGTAATTCTTGTGCTTCTGGTGGTTGAAGTGATGGTTAAGAACAGTGAGAGAGGAAGACCCAAGCTGTCTTGAACAGAAGCAGCCACACTGTCCAAAACTGTAGATTTCTCTGTGCTGAAAATCAGTGCAGTGATCTCTGTGATTGAAATGAGAGAGGGCATTTCAGCCCATGTTAACAAAGTGCAGTGGAGATGCTCGGAATAGATTTGTAAGCAGTGCATATCCTGGCTGGATGGTCTCCAAAGAGGGAAAGCTGCTTTAGTCTAGCCAAGATGTAAGGAAACCACAGCAATGTGATCTGACATCCTCCTTTGAGAGGTAGGGAAGCAGCCTGATTGCATTCCCAGGATGGAGAAACTGAGCTGATCTGCTTTTCTAAAGATAGTCAGGACACTTTGATCACACAGAAACACTTTTTCGCTGCCACATATGTACAAAAAAATTGCAGGGCAAGAAAGACACAGGAATAACCAGTGGGTATAATGCCAAAAGTCCTTATGATGTGGCCTTTTTTGCCAGTAATAACAACCATTAGTGAACCATTAATTATTTATCTGAGCTTGAGCAAGCTGAAGTCATTGTGTAGCAGCCACAAATGACACCAAGGCTGGTCCAGGTCTGATTATTCAGATCTCTTTTCACACCATTAGGGACTAGTTTTATTCTTCACTTTGTTTTCACCTGTGAAAGTTTCTTTTTAGGAAACATTTTGTTTACATGTTCAGATAACTTAATGATTTTCTGGTACCTAAAAATCTTTGGTACTTCTTATTTATGAATGTTGTTCTTGAAATATCACATTTGTATAAAAAAGAAATTTATGCAAATTACTTTTTTGTTGTTTTTTTTTTAAAAATCTTCTTTTTGGCGGGGCATTTCTTCAAGCTTTCTTTCCAAGCGGGAGAACAAACAGAAATGAAGGAAAAGAAAGAAACTGAGAAAATACTGAAAGGTTTCAGATTGTTTTCATCCAACATTTGAAATTTTCAGATAGCTCAGGAAAAGAATTCAAAATTATGTCAATATACAAATACTACAAAAATCATTAAATGGATGCTTTTAAATCAATTCTACTTGTAGGATTAAACTTTGAGTGCCTTGGGGGACACTGTACCAACAGTATTTGTGGACTGGCTGGAAATATGAAACAAGCAGACACGTTCTGAGCTGAATCCATTCCTATAAGATTTCCAGCCTAGGGCAGCATTCCTTGAAGGATATACATATATCTGCTTAACTATACATATGATGCTCCATCCCACTGAAGCCAACAGGAGCATTTACTGTTCATCAAGTTAATCATTTGCATAAATCTCTGTGATAATGCAGTTTATTCGAAGACCCAAGTGCTTGGATAAATCTTAGGTTATTCAAAGTAAACTTCAAAGTATTTTAAGCTCACTTTGCACCAATTATTACCTAAACAAATCAAATGGACTGGATTATATATGAGGTTTTAAATTCGTAGATGTAACACTACAGTGCCTTTTTCTATTCATCTGCATCTTTTTTTTTGCCTCGCCTGTAAAAGATTCCTTATTAAAACTGGTTGAAAAAAAAAAGCCAGAAAATGCCTGGAACAAAGTAACTGTAACTGTAAAATGTCCTTAAAGGCCAATTAGAAATTGCAATACTGGGAGTTTTATTACAACTAACTCCTCCTTAATTATCAATCAATGGATTCTGTTGGAAAAAAAAATCTCAAATTCACAGCTGGGAAAATGATGCTAATTATTTTCTGTTAATTAAGGCTGTGCTGGGATTCAGACTTGCCATCCTTCAAATAAAGGATTGACATATCAATGCTAACATAATGCTTAGGGTCCTTTCCAAAGGCTTTATTTTTAATGGTAATAAATTGGTGTCACGTTACTTTAAGTGTCTTAGGCTATCATGCTGATACTTAACCCACTACAGACTAAAAAGCAAAGATATATCTCCGTGTTCACACTGACTTCTGATCTGGAACTTGAATATTCATAATTTTGCACTGTGGCTGTTCTATTGCGAGATTGAAGGAGCGTTAAATCACTTGGAGCTGAAAGGAGTAAGGCAAAAAATATTTGACTGGCAGTAGGATTCCCTAAACATCAAAATTAGAGCATAGAACACTTGAATAAAATTCTGGACACATTATACTCAGTGACACATTTCCTGTTGACTTTCAGGAATCAAAATCTCCAGTCAAGCATCTGGTCTTCCTTCATTGCCTCCTTCGTTGTGAGAGTGCCCTAAATTAGAGGCTGTTAATCTGCTCTTGTTTTTTCCATGGAAAAGGCAGCCAAGCAACTTTTTAGAAATCTGTTGATTGCTTGATGATTGTTCCTCATTATCTAACCCCATTTCTCATAGCTAAGATTGAAAAAAATCAGAAATAAGAGAATATGAACAGATAAAAAGAGGGGGGAAACATTAAAAATTAATATTCTGCCAGACTTGGTGTAGTGTATATAAGAAATAAAACTCATGAACCATCCTAGGCCTTCTTGCCCTAAGATTCAGACAGGTTTTAAATCCTTGTGAAGAGTTTAAGACAAAATGGGTAAGAGGGTGGTGCTTTGTTTTGGGTTTTGCTCAGGGTGAGATATTATTGTGTCTGTTTCTGAAAGGCAGATGTAGATAAACAGCTCTGAAAATACACACCCCATGCACCACACTCTTGGAAACCATAATATTAAACATTTTAAGACATCTTAGAAAGGTTGTAGAGATGCAAAAAATGATGGATCAAGGCAGTTGCTCCTTCCTCTGGTCTCCCTATGGAGTTTGCCAACATAATTCCTGCACAGGTGAGAACTGGTTGCTGTGGGATTTAAGCTGCAAAGCCTGAGCCTGTTGGAAAGATGCCATAAAAATGACTAGATCACACCATTTCAGTTGGCCAACTAAAGCACAGCACAGATGGACCAAGGCACCAGGAGAGTGGTTCACCCATTATGCCTTGTCATCTACGTGTTTGAAGTTTGGCCACCACCTTCCTTCCTAACAATAGAGAGAAACAGGAAAAAGTGTCCATAAGGTAGTTTTTCTCACCAGAAAATAACATCAAAGGTCCAAGGTATTTCTTCTTATGGCGTGTATTTCTCCCTAGTGACTGAAAACTGCTTCTATCTCACACTTGGATATTCATCTTTAGGTTGTTCAAAATCAGCTGTTCCAACATTTCCAGTCAGTATACCTGTTAAAACTCTCTTCAACAATTTATTCAAAATTCAGAAGTGGAGATAAGCCAGGATCCAACCAACACAGAAGGTTGAAATTGATGATCTTGCAGGTCTTTTCGAACATTAATTATTCTGTTGTTCTGTTTCACACTTCAGCTATTTTTCAGACCTGGAATATTATCTTCTATTTGTGTATAACATCAATGCTGGTACATCCATGATATTAAACTTATTCTTTCTGCAGTCTCTGGTCACAAAGTCAGAAATCCAAGATAATTCATTAATCAACCAAGAGCAGGAAGAAGAATCTAGTAATTTCCAATACAAACCCGAGGTCTTTAGACACCACTTACTGGAACAAAGAGGGTGTTGTGGGGACTGGGGTATTTCTGGTGGGTGAAGGCAGAGAAAGTAGTTCTTAAAGTTCTCTGGGAACCTAAACTCTTCTAAAATCTACTGCAGAAGTGTCTGAACAGTGAGAACCTACTCAGTGATCTGGTTAGTCCTAACCAGTCCTGTTGTCCTACAAGTAAGAACTTTAATTTCAAAGCATATAAAAGTCATATTTGTGTGGCATAAAGAAATATGCAAATGGATGACAGGTGAGTTAAGGCAATAGATTTAACAGAAGTTTCATCATTTCTTGAAAAAGCACACAGGGTGGAATCTGGAGTGTGTATCTTCACATTTACCTGATCCTTATCTATCCCTAAATAAAAAATACTTTACCTATGCTGTGTGATTACAAAGCTTTCTCTCAGCTTTTGTAATTCATTTGTGCCTTCTAGCAGTCATGAGTCATGGGTCTTTTACACTTGTCAAGTACACCTAATCCCTACCCTTCATGGCCCAGAAATCCTAAAGATGGCTGAACATGTAATTGCCTTGAAGTGTAAAATATTTCCCACATTATTTATTATAGCATTGCCTGCTAGCACCTCTATAGTTAAGGTTGTGTCAGCATTTTCATTATAAGCCCCTATTTTCAGCTGTAAAAAAGTGCTTCAGGCTGGAACTAGGAATGTTAGTGATTTTATTTTTTTTAGTGTTTTTTAAAATAAAATTACCTTGGACATTTTTTAAGTTATTCCATCTGTAGTCACAAACATGCACACACCCACACACAGGTCTATTTACAGCTGTATATACATGTGTATAAGGAATATCCATCATGATATAAATGTAGAAATAGATACTGTCATAATAAGCCACGTAACTATTCATTTATGTTTTCAGCTCCTGCTCATAAAAATTATATCTGTATGGGAGCAATTTTAGAAATAACACAAGCTTTATTTTCAGTTGTTGCAGTGCCCTTTATCCGATGATGCTGACAGGTAGCAAGAATATTTATTTATTTTTACATCTTATATTTTATTTCTGCATGGATCATATTTTTGTCTGGAATGATTTCAACAAAAGTATTTCATCTGTGTTCTTGGACCATGAGTAAGATCACTGACTACATTCAGGTTTTACAACACCAAGTCCATGTGATTTGGTCCTGCACAAAAGTTATTCTCTCACATCTTTCTTTCACATAAACCCAAGAGCAGGATGCAAAAACCTGAACCAGGACTTTGCAGATCTGGTTGCTGGACATTCATTTGCCTCTGGGGTACATCAGTTTAGATCCCGCTGCTCTTTCCCACATCTGGCTTGGATTCTATAAGTAGAGCTAAGATTTAATGTAATATTTTGTCACTTTACACATCTCTTATGAATTTACTTGCTGTGTCTAGTGGACGGTGTCACACAGAGGCACTATTTACAGGCACCTTGTTGCATGCAACTTCTCTATATGATGGATCATGGACTACATTATCACTATTCTAAAAAATTTGGAGTTCTATTTTGTCTTTATTTCTATTTTTGTTAGCACTAGAAATAACAACAATAATATATGAGTTATATTTTATGACCCTTATAGTTCCCTTCCAATTCAGGATATTCTATCCTTCTATAATTCTAATATCACTAAATCTTCCAGGGAGAGGAGGAAGACTACTGTCTTTGAGAAATCAAAATGTTTTCACTACCTGTTGAGTTTAATTTTTTAACTACTTAGGTTCTCCTTATTATCCTCAATATTTCAAAAATAAATGAAGAAAAGGAGATTAAATCATTCTCCATTGTTTTTGGTGTTTAACAAGCTATTTCTGGGATGAATATTAACATTTAATTATCTAACAGACCACGTGCCTTCATTCTGAAAAAGGAAGGAGAAATTTTCACATTACTTCATCCATGATCAATATGGTCTTCTGGCTCCTGAAATATAAAACTCCAGTTTCAAGTTTTTCAGAACTGCTACCATTTCTGAGTCAGATAAAAAATAAAAAGGCATTTTTTGGTTGGAGCTTTTGGGGTGGTTTTGTTTGTTTGTTTGTTATGGGGTTTGTTTTTTGTTCACATTTTATGATGTTTTTGTTTATGTGGGGGTTTTGTTTATTTGTTTGTTTGTTTTAATTTGCTCTTAATTTGTTGTTGTAGGAAGGGTGGAAGGGTTTTTTTGAATCATTCTGGACCCATCTTTGAAACAAATCATTGTTAAAAGACATAAGGATTTGTGGAAGCTGTGCTGAAAACCTGATTCCCATGACCTTGATTTGAAACCTGCTGGGACTGTGATTTTGCTTGAACTTCATTGTGAAGTTTTAGGTTTTTTCAGACCTTGGACTCCACATTCTTTACAAGGATACAAGCTAAAAACATCCAAAAGCCAAGACAAATGGTCTCATAACTCCCAGCCTGGAATAGTTTGGTTTCATGCGAAACTGCCAAGAGCATTCTCAGCTTAAAAAGTATTATCTTAAACCATTATGTAGAGTTGCAACATGAACCATTATTAGTATGCTCCAAATAGAGCTGATCTAAAAGGAAGAGACACAACTTTCAACTGTGTTAAAACTCTTCAAAAGATGCATAAAGGAAAAATAAATCAATGGCAGAATTCCTTAGTTAAGTTATTCTTATACAGCTTGGCTGTTGATGATTTATGAATATGTTTATGAAAGACCACTGAGATTATATGCCTTCTACTGGATGGCTTCTCTCTGGTATAATAGTATTTATAAAGTTTTCAATCCCATTGTTAAATCCAGTTAGGAATTTAACTCCTACAATTCTTAGGAAGACTTGTTTCTAAAACTTCAAGCATGACATGATTAGAAATGTCCTCCTAAAGAAAAAGGAGGAATTTTGCTGGGCCAGTGCAGTTATCTGGTTGTCTAGGTTTGAAGCCTAAATTCACCCTTATCTCTCCTTTTATTAAATTAAAAGTAATAGTTGGATTTTTACTCTAATTCATTTAATATTTTGTCTCAGAAGGGAGCAGGACATAGATATACTTATCAAATTATGTTGATTATATGTGGACCAATGGCAATGTAGGCATCTGCATTAAGAGATATTTACATTAAATCTATTTTGTTGGATGCTAAAAATACAAAAATCAGTGTATTTGTCCTCATATGTATTAAAATATTAAAATACATATTTTTTAAAAACAGTGGTTTTGTCCTCATCGACCGGTGAGAATCCAGCTCAGACACAGAAATCTTGTGGTTTATTCTTTATTTATATAATTTTTTGCCTTTTTTTAGTGGTGTTATGGTATCACACAAGATTTTAAGGAAAAGGACTTCAGTTTGTATGGAAACAGAGGCTGCAGAAATGCAACACAGAAAGCTGCAAGTTGGTCTTTATCCACATGAGCAAAAGAAGACAAATAGTCACAAAGACACAGAGTTTTAAAGAATATCTGATAGAAAATTGTTGTTTATTGATCACCAAAGATGATACAGCCTTCATCCACAAAGGACTGTCCATGCACCAGTCCTTTCATGCCTGTGTTACTCTAAATTCCCCTCCTCCCAGATTCAAGCAGTAATTCATAATAATAGTAATAATAATAATAGTAATTCATAGTAATACAAGTCTGACTTGTAATTCAAATCACTCCCTGTGCTGAGAATGAATAAACCTTTCCATATTTGTTTAGGGGGATATTTCTTGGTTTCAGTACCTGATATTCACCTTTTTTAGTACCATCTCTAGAAGGGCATCCTAAGAAACAGACATTTCTGAAAGGGGATTGATCTTATCTAGTTTAGATGAAAAGACAAAGAATCACCTCACCTGATTCATCCATTGAAATTGTAGTCATCAAGTTTCAGTTTATCATCTGGAAGATGATAGTGGCTCAAAAGTAATGCTCTTAGAAGAGTGTTGCTTATTTTAATGCAGAATAAAATCGCAGCATCAGACCAAAGCAAACAAAGAAATCCTTGCAACCAATAAAGGCTTGCACATGTCTGCTGTCTCTAAATCACTACAGAAGACTATTTTTTCCCAACCACAAATTCTGTGGCATTTCCCATGCGTCACTGAGAGTTTATATTTCAGACTAAAGAGAATCAGAGAGTATCTTGAGTTGGAAGGGATCCACAGGGCTCATTGAATCCAGCTCCATGATATTTGTTCTCTTCTTCCTGGGTTTTGACATTGCTGACAAAATGGAGCCAATTCACACAGATGCTGAAGTTGGGGTACACAACACAAGTTCTTACCTTGGTACAGAAACTACCTTGAAAATCATACAGTACTTACGTTACATGTAACTCCTGCAACTGCTAAGCTCTTAACTCCACCATCCAGTGGAGCAACTGAACAAGCAGTTTCACTTGGGGCCCACAGGCCTTCAGCTCCAGCCATTATCTCATGCAGATTTATTTTGTTCTCTGAAGATTTCTTTGATATAGAAGGTGATCTTTTATAAGATGGCCTGTGATCCTGTCCAGTCTGCAATAGTTTTATATCTTTTCCTGGTCGTAGCACTTGTTTCAGTGTCTGCAGGAACTCTGTGTCCCCAAGACAGAAATGAAAAAATTCTTAATGGAAATAATTATCAAAAGCATGCCTGTTCCCAAGTCCCTCTTCTTCTGCACACTGGGGTGTGAGAAATAATTAAAAGGATGTGTTGATTTACCTATTTCTTTTCATGGACTACAGAAGAAAATTAGCAGGTAGCCTACTACTCTGTAATATTTTGGAGGTGAGTTTGAGCCATAATAAATCTTAGAGTTGGTATTTTTTGTTACCTATTTCAGATAGATTACCACAGACAGACAGTGTCAGACTAGTTTTCCCTTTTTATTGAAGGGAATCCCTTTAATATGTGAAATTTGATTTGTTTTATCCACCAATTTTAATGTCATGCGTTCCAAAGTTGGTTTTTTTTTTTCCCAAGTATAATTTCCTTGATCTGAGTGATGTAACAACTGATATTGAGAGAGCTAAGGAATAAATCAGTAGAGTTTGTTTCCTCGATGCAGTCACCAATGTGCTTAGAAGTGTTACATTAAATATCATCAGTCTTTTGTTGCATCAATATTTTCAGCAAACTTTGGAATTGGTGAGTAATCATGTCCTTCTGCCTCTTTTATTTTTTAAATATTTATTTATTCCTTTTTTTAACAAAGGAAATAAAATTGCAATATTCTTGAGAACATTCGATTTGGTTTAGAATTCTTAACTCTCTGGGGAAAGAATGAAACTCATGTTCATTGACTGATCTCAAAATAGCTGCCAGGTTTTGTAACTCTTTTGGGTGTGTGTGTATCTTCAATGGTACTGGATAAAGAAGTCAGTGATATATACAGGAAAATATACTGGAAAAAAAAATGTATAAAATTCAAGGTGCAAGTGATGCTCTAAATTATGGAATGGGATATTATGTGTGATTACTTCTCCTGTAATTTGTGAATCCATAGTCGCATTATCTAGTCTAAAGCCTCTTACATTCAGCAGGGCTCTTTCCAGTAACTCCAAGTTTCAGACATATAAATTGGCACTGAAGGTTGTGTGAGCCCTACTTTGAAAAGTGCTTTTTTATGAACTCACTTTATTCTTTCCTCTCAAACACAGCATCAGAATTGCAGTGGTGGATTCAGAACTCCCTCTGCACCTGAACTTCAGGGAGCTGAAATCTGGTGCTGGAGTCCTGACCTCGTTAGCAAACAATAGGAATTTTGCTACTGGCTTGAATGAAATCAAGATTTTACTCTAGAAGGCTGAGACCTAGGATTTATTTCTTGGATCAAACAAGAACACTAGCCCTAAACATTTATCTTTGATGAGGAAGTGTAGTTTCAAGTGAGTTTGGGCTTTGAAATCTACAGTTCGGACTTATTTCAAAGATGAGTTCACATGATGCAGTCGGCTTTGTAATCTGGGAATTTCATGCTTTAAAAAAATAATAATAATAGCTGGGAGCAGAATTAGTATGTACAGCATAATAACAGTCCGGTTCAATTGCTGTTTAGTTTGGAATGGTTGCTTTGAGAGCTTGTTGGAAAACGGCGAAAAAATGTGACAAGAGGAAATATTTACTGTGCAAACTTTGCATGCCAGTAAAGAAATTATAGAGAGACTGTTGTTAGCCTTCACTCTGTAATTCTAATTGAAGCACGAAGATGATCAAATACAAAACCATTTGCAGTTAATCATTTTAACACTGATGATTTTTCCTATGAACCACAGAAGAGAAGAATCAAAGAATATTATACCACAAGAGCCTAAAGCTGAGGTGGTGTAAATTAATTTAGCTCCTTCACTTAAAACAGTCGAGCCCCTTCACCTCAGCTGGTGGTTTGGCCTTACATATCTTTGTTACAGTTTGAATCAGCTTTACTGGAGGGAAAATAGAAGTTTGATGTCAACACGATCTAGCAAAGAACTTGCCATGCAACAGAACATATTTGAAACTGTATGAATTAATTCTTACAGATTACACCAGGAATGTAAAAACTGGTTTTCATATCAGAAACTATTTCATTATTTAGAATATTTATATTTTTTGAAATGAAAAACAAAGCAGCATTTCTGCTGGGAAGTAAATTACACTATAATCACACTTAGAGGCCACTGGTGAGACCAGCATTCCATGGGTGCTAAACATCTAACTGGAACTATCTCACCTAGCAATTACCACCTAGAAATACATCACCTACTCTATTTTTTCACCAGCTAGGCTCCATCAGAAAACTTATCTCTCTTAAGATAGGAGAAGTCAGTCTGTTTTTGCAAATAAAGGTAGTCTGAGAACAGCTTAGGTGAGACATTTTGCATTTAGGAGTCGAAGAAGAAGTGAAATGAGTGCCACGTTCACCTTATTAACTCGGAAAATGTTAATTAAAACATATTGAAAAGGAACAATGGGATTAAATGCTGGCACATGCTTGCACAGAGACAGTAAGATCCCTTCATAAACAATCCTTAAGTGTTCCTATCCATTTTTACTTTAAAAAAAATCTTTGTGTTCTTATGGTAAGTTACTCCAAAAAGATTTCATCCTTCTCAATGGTGAGGACAGAATTCGAACAGCAGAACTATTCTGCTTCTCTTCCAGTGTCTGAATTTCAGATATGATGCTAAACATCTAAACTGGTGTGTGATGAGACAAGCAACTAAGAGAGCAAATTACCAATAACCTTGTTTGTTTGGCAACAAACTTGCCTGCCTAAGAATTTCTAACCTGAAACCCATTGCTCTCTCAAATTTTCTTTCTGTGAAACCATTTATTGAACATTTTTTAAGCTTATCAATAGTTTGGAATTTGAATGAGTGATGGTTAAAACTCCTTTTGCAATTTTCATACAGCTCCTGGTGTAATCAATAACTATATACAAAGGTGTCATTATTCTTTTTGTCAATCTGTACTTGCAGGTTTCAGCTCCCTCTGTTCACTGGCTGAGTGTTCATTCATTGTTTCTGTACGTGTTCTCTTCCTTCATAACAGTGTAAGACACCATTCTGGCCTCATGATGCTTGAAAGATGAGTCAAATTAATATGTTTCCAGGATTCATGGGGAACTGATTAGTTGTAAGGTAACACACTGCCATTGTGATTAAGAATCCCTAGGGGATGCTGGACATCATTGGCCATGAGGAAAAAATCAAAGCTACTTTTAGTATCTACAGATGGGGCCACCTTCTGCTTTCAGCAATTGGCCTAAATCAGGATTATCTTCATTGATTTTCATGGTGTTCATCAAGATTTATACCAGATGAAAACCTACAACACTTGCCTTTTTGGCAATGAAGAGGAGATTAAGACCCTATGAAATTTCACTGGATCAGAGCTATTCCAAGAGCATCATACAGTCAACACTCTGAAGGTATCAATGCCATTACTACGGCACTTTAATTTGCTTCATTTTAGAATAGTTACTCCTTTCAGAGTTTGGTGTTGAATACTCCTTCTGAATCTGCCTCTGGATAGCAATCAGCTTTGATTTCTGACTCTTTACATTGTCTGGAGATGCTTTCC